>CM039504.1:22906515-23076166 GCA_022432975.1 Begonia masoniana
TGGTTGTTTTTAAACATTAGATGCTTTAAATGTTTTGAATTTTGTCGTATGACAATTGATAAACATCCAAGAGGATGTGCTTTGAATAAAAGGCTGAAAAAGAGTTGAGGAAGAGTCAACGAAAGAGGAAGAAATGGAAGTCAAAATTATTATTCCCATGAAGTCCATTATTCATGATGGATCTAGAGTCTATAGCAATGCAAGTGGAAGAAGAGGTAACCTAGGTAACTATTGTTTTGCCAACCCTAATGTTTAAGTTGGATTTAATCGATTTGTCGTCCCACATTTTGAAGAAAAAAGAGAATGAATCGAGATTCGAGCACCAAACCATTACCATTGGTTTTGAAGAGACTACTAAAGGAGATTGAAGAAATGAAGGGGGGTTACCTAAAAATGAGAATGAAATTAATAATATCTACTCGCTTGACGATGGTGGACAACACATAAAACTAGTTTCTTTGAATTTGGAACAAGCCGCAAAAGATCACCTACTCTTGGAAAAAAGACATGAGACTTTATTACTTGATAAGAATTTTCTTTAGTCTTTGAATTTAAGGTCTTATCTTTTTCAACACTGGAGAATGACGTGTCAGTGGTATCATTTCTCTACTCTCAAATTAAACGAGCAACTAACTTTTATTTTAGTAGTCAATTTTCATGTAAAAGAGGATTAGAGCTTGGAAGTGCTTTCACACTCACATCCGTGATGAAGACAATAAAAATCAATCAATCAATCGGTCACCATCTTTATGATATGCTTCAAATTTTAGCATAAACGGAAGGAGCGTACATATTTGCGGACAAATCCTCATAAGGATGATGAGTCATGTCTCAAGCCATGGCCTACTATTTTAATTTCTTTCATTAGGATGATGAGTCATGTCCCAAGCCATGGCCTACTATTTTAATTTCTTTCATTAGGATGATGAGTCATGTCCCAAGCCATGGCCTACTATTTTAATTTCTTGCGTTATTTTCTTTTGCTTTGAGATAATTGTATTATATTTTATTCAAAATTTTGTTTCATTTATAATTTTTCCATTAATGAGATGGGTTATTAAACTAGCATTAGGATTATTTAGAAAAATAATTTTTGGATATTAAAGAAGAGAAATAGAGATTTCTCTCTAATGGACTCTTGAAATTATCTACTTGAGAATTGATTATCTTATCATTCAACTGTATAACATGACTTAGATACCCATGTCAAAATAAGTTTTACTTGCCATTTACTGAGGGTATGAAGCATAAATGTATAACAACCTATTCAAACATTTTAGTTCATGATAGCAATGAGGTTGTGAAAGAAAATATCTCAAATCAAATCACATTGTGTGAGTGTAAGTTAATGAATAAGTAGAGTTTCTTTCTCAACGAAGTTTCTTTATTTCAAAATGTTAATTATTAATTCTATAATTTTCCAATTTTTATCTAAACAAATAAATTTCAAATTTTTAAACGAAAATCTAAAACTTTATGGATTAAAATTGAATCTAGGATCTAAAAAATAATATCCCCACAACAATAATTCAAATCTCAACCAACTTTTTTAATCTTTATATCAATCAAATTTGTAAATCAAGTAGATAACTTATTTATAAAATTATTCCACTATTTTATAAACATATTATTGTATTAAAGCGTTCAATATTCCTATGAAAATCTAATTGAATAACCCATTAAAATCTAAAATTTTTATGATTTCTCATGCCATATAAATATATTTCTATTCTATGCATAAATTAAATTGTTCTCATGCAAATATTTCTTTTTGTTTCAAATTGGTCTGAGGCTCTTTTACCTTGGAAAATCATACAGTTACCTCATTCTACAAACTAATAATGTAATCGTATGTTATTCTATTCATATCCAAACATTAAATTCCTCTTCCATTTCAATTAATGTTTTTCTTACAATTAACTGGTGATCAAGCAGTTAAAAGCGTTACATACGGAATATAAATTAAACTTTCTTGACAATTGAGTTAAAAAGAGCAAACTTTACATTGAATTAAATGCATTGGTTCAATTGACTCCTCGAAAATAAAATTAGTTCATGCTAAAGTTAAATAACAAAAAATACTCTAAAGAAGTTCATGACAGAAAACTAATGAAATAACGGGAAGAAAAACTAGAAAATTTGAGAAGGAAAGAAGGAACTAGATTTTTATCGAAGAACAGTAGTTGATTCTTTCTCAACCCATGCTCATTGTTACTCCAATAATTGTTGGTGCTGAAAAGTATCATCTTCTAATCTCTTCATGTCGCCATCTCAAATATGTAGTTTTTCTCTCTCTCCAAGGCCTCTGAATTCTCTTCATAATCTCCCCAACTACTCTGGAAATCGCCGAGAAATGGTGCATTTATAGGCTAAAATTGAAGATCCTTCTTATCCTTCATCACCAGATTAAAATCACTTAAAAGACATGAAAATTTATCACTAGCACCCAGGCTTGAGAAATAGAAGCGTAGGCCTTGAAATGTGATGTGTTATCGTAACCTTCAACTCACTATCGAACATAGAGATTTTCTACCTATATCTCTATTGTTGATCTTGTAAGTGATTATAGAGAAAAATATATCCTAGGTATCAACTACATCCATTTACCTTCCAAATATCTTATGAAATTCTTAAAGATGAAACATAAAGGGAGGATCAAACACAAGTTTCAAAGGTTCATTAGATATTCCAAAACTGACGACAATCTGACCCTAGAGGAGTATTTACAGTCTTTGAGCCTCTTATCAAAACATGCTATTTATAAAAAAATGTAGCTGACATCTCAAGTTTTCTAGAATGAGGTCATTTGGTAAAACTGGAGATCATTTTCTATGTACGATAGGCTCTGAACAGAGAACTTTATTTATGCTAAAGAAGTCTCTTTTCTTTAACTCAGACTTGAAACTGAAAATTCAATTGAAGAAGGGTCTTGAAGATGATTGATAGGCTTGAAGAGGTGGATTCTATAGAAGCAAATCAAAAAGATACATCAATGGCTAAAGAGGATTCAATACAACTACCACAAGGTCCATTGACAAGAGCTCGAGCTAAAGCATTTCAAAAGGCTATTCAAAACTTACTTTATGTTGAAAAGATTGCTCAAAATGAAGAAGGAAGTTTTCAACGTTATTACACACAGCTTGAGAAGATATATTACTTTATGGGCCTATTTGGTATTTGGCTTTCTTAGTTCAAGTTTATTATTTTTAGTGTTTTTCCATGCCCAAAGACTTGTGTTAATGGGCCAAACAAATTTGGGCTATTTTTGGGTTATTTTAGGGTTTCTTTTATGCCTACTATAAAAGGGGCAAGTTTATCTTTGTAAAAGAGGCTATTATTTTGGTGAATGCATTGTGAGAGTATTCTCTTCTTTGTTCTTGAATGAACCAAACCAAACTCAGCAAGAATTGATCAACTTGTTGTTTCATTTAGGAGTTGGGGTTTTTAGGACATAGTTTCCTACGGGTTTCTCTTCGATCACCTTCTCTATTTCTTAGTTTCGGGGTTCTTTTCCATCTTTTGAGGGTTCTAAGGGTTTGCACCCAAAGGGTTCACATCATTTTGGTATCAGAGCGTTGGTTCTACAAATCGGGTACTATCTATCTTTTTTTTGTTTCTTTGTAATCGTTGTTTGAATCTATTGATCCTTAAAAAAAAAAAAAATATTCGTTCTATTGTTCTTGCTGATTGGCAATATCGTTCTTCAGCATAAACTTGTCAAATTCCTCTCCTCAATCTTCTTTTGGTGTTGGTGTCTTTTCATATTCTGTTGGTGACTTTTCATATTCTGTTTGTCTTTACACATTCCATTCTTCAATCTTCCTTTGTAATTGGTGTCTTTTCATTTTCTGTTTGTCTCTATCTATGCTTGTGGGCCACAAAATTCATTTATTGTTGTTGGTTACTTCTTGATTAAGCTGCTAAAAAAAAAAAAAAAAAAAAAAAAAAAAGATTGTGGCAGCATCTTTAATTACATTTCTTGAGAAATTGTGGCTAGTTTTCTTTCTATTATAACATCTTCAACCCATTTCTAAAGCTTAAACCTTCTTCTAATTTAATTGTCTTCGATCATCTGTGTTCTTTAAATCCTACTCTCTTACTTGATTATGACGTTGGTCACTATTGCTTGAGTTTGGGTTTTGCTTTGGTTCTTAAAGGACATTGTTGGGAATACTAGAGTGGTAAAAGGCAAGAGAGAGAGATCATCAAAAAAAAAAAGCCAAAAGTAGAGTGAAATACATTATTCTGAGTGTAAACACGTGAGGGAGTGTGTGAGGCTTCATTTGTTTATATTATCGTAATTCTGATTATTTTTTTCCAAGTGTTTGTATTACAAAATGTCAGGAAATCAATCAGAAGCATATGGGGTAAATGGAGGAAGAGAAGAAAATATTAGTCCAGAAAATCAGAGGCAGTATATCGATATACAAACAACTTTGAGAGCAATGCAACAACAATTCGCAAGGATGATGGAAGAAATGACAGGATGGAGAGAAACGATGGAAGAAGTTAGGAGAGAACGAATTGTTGGACCACGAAATGAACCTAGACGAGCAAGGGGAAATGGACATGAAAATGTGAGGGCGGCTGATATGGATGAGTACATGGATGATAGAGATTATGTTGGATACAATGATGAACTTGACTATGAGCAAGGATACATTGAAAGGGATGTTGGTCAAAGAGGATGACGCAGACATCATCGAGGAGGTCATGCTGTTCGAAATTGGGAAAGAGTTGATAGAAACTTGGAAAGTATTAAAATGAAGATTCCATCATTTCAAGGTAAATCTGATCCAGAAGTTTATTTAGAGTGGGAAAAGAAAATGGAGTTAGTTTTTGATTGTCATCACTATTCTGAGGAGAAGAAGGTAAAGTTGGCAGTGACTGAATTTTGTGACTATGCAATATCTTGGTGGGATCAATTGGTGTCATCTCGGAGGAGGAATGGGGAAAGACCTGTGGAGACTTGGAATGAGTTGAAAAGTCTGATGAGAAAACGGTTTGTTCCTGATTATTATTATAGAGACCTACATCGCAAGTTGCAAGGGCTGTTTCAAGGGTCTAGAACAGTTGAAGATTATCACAAAGAGATGGAGACTATTATGGCCAGATTAGATATTGAGGAAGACAGAGAGGTTACCATGGCACGATTTCTAAATGGATTACACAAGGATATAGCACACGTAGTGGAGTTGCATCATTTTGTGGAGTTGGAAGATTTAGTACACAAGGCTATCTTGGTAGAGCGACAACTCAAATTTAAAGGGGCAACAAAGAACATTGTGGGATCAAGTGCGAGGCCAAGTTTGTAACACCCGGCACTTTGCCATATAATAGTTTTCCCGGGGTCATTTAACCGCGATTAATATTATATTAATACAATGTATGTTTTGGTTGTAATGATGGAAGGTTTAAGGGAAAACCAAACTAAGTGTGATCAAAACAAGTCAATTAGGTTAAAAGCTAATGGAAGGGTAAATGTGGAAGTAATTAAGGTAGGTGGAAGTAAACCAATGGATGAGTGCCAAGTGGCAACTTGTTGGGGAAGACAAGCCTTCTCTTCCCTCCTACGTGAAAGTTTCCACTTCTCCATCTTCTCTCCCTCTGTTTTCTCTCGGCCAGGCGACAAAAGTTCACCCAAACACCTTTGATCTCCTACGTTTCTCCTTGTTTTCTGCCTAAGGTAAACATCTTCTAATACTAACCCATTTGGACACGCAAAAAGTATGCGTTTTGCTGAAGTTTTAGGTTAAGGTATTTAGGAGAAAACTCTCGTTTTTTTTGTATGGGAACACATTGTGACTTTCTACATGTCTGAATGGAGTTTTCTGCATAATCTTCCAAGTTATTTGTTAGAATTTGCAGCTGTTTGATACCTCTTCATGCATACTACAGATCCGAGCATTCCAGGGACATTCGAGCATCTGACACCGCAGCAAACAGGTAAGTTCATGCATCTACGTTGGCCCTTAAGGCCCTACAACTCGGAGGTACTAGGTCTGGTTCGGGTAGATAGGTTTTAGGTTATGTTTTAAGTTAAACGTGTTTCCGTTATATTCTGTTTCCTGTTGTATTCATTCTGTCATCTGTGAAATGTTAAGTTTAAGCATCGCACTGATTCATGCATACACGTCTCCTGTAAAATCATGCAAATGTTTTCAGCACCGGTTTTGAAGTAAGTAAGATAAAATCCTGTAAAGAAAATGTATGGTTAAGTGTGGACGAGGACTGGCATCCTGTCAAGTACTCCTGTTATGTCCTGAAAGTGGCATGTACATCCTGTTGCGCCAGCTCCTCCTCCCACTTATACCTTCCTGTCCAGTGAAACGTAATGTAATGTAATGTTCATGTATTTGAAAATGTCCATGCATAGCATATGCACACTGCATTTCATGTTCTTACTGAGCTCTAGGCTCATAGATGAACTCCCTGTTGTAGGTACGGATACTCCAGAGGAGGACCTTGCTCCTCAAGCTGATGAGTAATGGATTGTGGTGGATCGAGCTCATTGGAAATGGTTGTTGCAGTCAGATAAATTCTGTGTAGAGGTTTAAGTCTTTAAAGTAAAGTTCATATTTGTAAACTCTTCTGGATGTTTGTGGTTTCTGTTTTAAAACTCTGTTGTAGTCTTGTGTTTTGTTTGAAAGTTTTGTTGGAAATTTTGAAATGTATAAGTCCTGTTGTTGATGTATTTAGAACCTCCGTATTTGACAGATTGTATCCATATATTTTAAATGTTTTGAAAACATTCTGGAACTGCTTGAGTTCTCCCTTTTCAGGTCATGCATGGATAGTCTCGAATTTTAGAGCTATCCATGCAGTTTGTCTGCTCGAACTCCCGTCATTTGTAGAGTATGAATTCAAAACTTTGTTTTGAACTCGGGTTTGAGGGTCTGAAGCCCTCATGCCTCCTGTTTTGATGTTCCCTGCCTGTAAGTCTTTATGTTAAAATTTGCCAAGTTTTATCTCAAAAACTGCATCTTCCGATCACGTTCACTGCTGTTTTAAGTGTTTATCTACCGGTTGACGTCAGCATAAGTCTTCCGCCCAGTTTATAATTTTTGTCTTCCGGTTGACGTCAGCATAAGTCTTCCGCCCAGTTTATAATTTTTGTCTTCCGGTTGACGTCAGCATAAGTCTTCCGCCCAGTTTATAATTTTTGTCTTCCGTTGACGTCAGCATAAGTCTTCCGCCCAGTTTATAATTTTTGTCTTCCGGTTGACGTCAGCATAAGTCTTCCGCCCAGTTTATAATTTTTGTCTTCCGGTTGACGTCAGCATAAGTCTTCCGCCCAGTTTATAATTTTTGTCTTCCGGTTGACGTCAGCATAAGTCTTCCGCCCAGTTTATAATTTTTGTCTTCCGGTTGACGTCAGCATAAGTCTTCCGCCCAGTTTATAATTTTTGTCTTCCGGTTGACGTCAGCATAAGTCTTCCGCCCAGTTTATAATTTTTGTCTTCCGTTGACGTCAGCATAAGTCTTCCGCCCAGTTTATAATTTTTGTCTTCCGTTGACGTCAGCATAAGTCTTCCGCCCAGTTTATAATTTTTGTCTTCCGTTGACGTCAGCATAAGTCTTCCGCCCAGTTTATAATTTTTGTCTTCCGTTGACGTCAGCATAAGTCTTCCGCCCAGTTTATAATTTTTGTCTTCCGGTTGACGTCAGCATAAGTCTTCCGCCCAGTTTATAATTTTTGTCTTCCGTTGACGTCAGCATAAGTCTTCCGCCCAGTTTATAATTTTTGTCTTCCGTTGACGTCAGCATAAGTCTTCCGCCCAGTTTATAATTTTTGTCTTCCGGTTGACGTCAGCATAAGTCTTCCGCCCAGTTTATAATTTTTGTCTTCCGTTGACGTCAGCATAAGTCTTCCGCCCAGTTTATAATTTTTGTCTTCCGTTGACGTCAGCATAAGTCTTCCGCCCAGTTTATAATTTTTGTCTTCCGTTGACGTCAGCATAAGTCTTCCGCCCAGTTTATAATTTTTGTCTTCCGGTTGACGTCAGCATAAGTCTTCCGCCCAGTTTATAATTTTTGTCTTCCGGTTGACGTCAGCATAAGTCTTCCGCCCAGTTTATAATTTTTGTCTTCCGGTTGACGTCAGCATAAGTCTTCCGCCCAGTTTATAATTTTTGTCTTCCGGTTGACGTCAGCATAAGTCTTCCGCCCAGTTTATAATTTTTGTCTTCCGGTTGACGTCAGCATAAGTCTTCCGCCCAGTTTATAATTTTTGTCTTCCGGTTGACGTCAGCATAAGTCTTCCGCCCAGTTTATAATTTTTGTCTTCCGGTTGACGTCAGCATAAGTCTTCCGCCCAGTTTATAATTTTTGTCTTCCGGTTGACGTCAGCATAAGTCTTCCGCCCAGTTTATAATTTTTGTCTTCCGGTTGACGTCAGCATAAGTCTTCCGCCCAGTTTATAATTTTTGTCTTCCGGTTGACGTCAGCATAAGTCTTCCGCCCAGTTTATAATTTTTGTCTTCCGGTTGACGTCAGCATAAGTCTTCCGCCCAGTTTATAATTTTTGTCTTCCGGTTGACGTCAGCATAAGTCTTCCGCCCAGTTTATAATTTTTGTCTTCCGGTTGACGTCAGCATAAGTCTTCCGCCCAGTTTATAATTTTTGTCTTCCGGTTGACGTCAGCATAAGTCTTCCGCCCAGTTTATAATTTTTGTCTTCCGGTTGACGTCAGCATAAGTCTTCCGCCCAGTTTATAATTTTTGTCTTCCGGTTGACGTCAGCATAAGTCTTCCGCCCAGTTTATAATTTTTGTCTTCCGGTTGACGTCAGCATAAGTCTTCCGCCCAGTTTATAATTTTTGTCTTCCGGTTGACGTCAGCATAAGTCTTCCGCCCAGTTTATAATTTTTGTCTTCCGGTTGACGTCAGCATAAGTCTTCCGCCCAGTTTATAATTTTTGTCTTCCGGTTGACGTCAGCATAAGTCTTCCGCCCAGTTTATAATTTTTGTCTTCCGGTTGACGTCAGCATAAGTCTTCCGCCCAGTTTATAATTTTTGTCTTCCGGTTGACGTCAGCATAAGTCTTCCGCCCAGTTTATAATTTTTGTCTTCCGGTTGACGTCAGCATAAGTCTTCCGCCCAGTTTATAATTTTTGTCTTCCGGTTGACGTCAGCATAAGTCTTCCGCCCAGTTTATAATTTTTGTCTTCCGGTTGACGTCAGCATAAGTCTTCCGCCCAGTTTATAATTTTTGTCTTCCGGTTGACGTCAGCATAAGTCTTCCGCCCAGTTTATAATTTTTGTCTTCCGGTTGACGTCAGCATAAGTCTTCCGCCCAGTTTATAATTTTTGTCTTCCGGTTGACGTCAGCATAAGTCTTCCGCCCAGTTTATAATTTTTGTCTTCCGGTTGACGTCAGCATAAGTCTTCCGCCCAGTTTATAATTTTTGTCTTCCGGTTGACGTCAGCATAAGTCTTCCGCCCAGTTTATAATTTTTGTCTTCCGGTTGACGTCAGCATAAGTCTTCCGCCCAGTTTATAATTTTTTCCTTCCGATGACGTCATACGCCTTTCGCCCAACAGCTTCATACTTTTATGCTTATGATTTCATGTTTACTTCCTGTCCATTCTGTTTAATTATTTTCTTCGCCAATTCTTCTCTTCTGTTATTCATTTCCGAATTGTGCATAGTTCTGTTATACACCGTAGCCTTCCACAGTATGCTTCTTCCCAGTTTAAGTTCTCTTTAATGTCCCTGTCTTCCTGCATTTTCGTTTCTCTTCTGTTATCCGTTATGAATCCCGTTTGCTTCACTCGAGAAACTCTCTCTCTCGGTGAAGTTTTATAGTTTGTAAACGTTCTGTTCCCTGTTTCTGTTATAAAAAAAATATATATGTGCTCGTTTTCTGCAAATGTCCCGGAGTGACGGCTCGATCCCGGACCCCGATCGGGTACGGTTCTGGGGCCGTCACAGTAATGGTATCAGAGAGACACGGTTTTAAAACCGATTCTGTGAAGTGTCTGACTGCGCAACCCGCCACGTGAGATCGCTCCACCAACTGTAAGTATTTAGACTACTGTAACTGTCCTGTTTATTTAAAATTAGGTTATTCTGTTATTCTTATAGGACTATCTTAGAAATGGTGAGAGGACATCAGGAAGAATCCAGTGAAAGCTCTCGGGCCATAGACCGATTGACAGAGCTGGTGGGGGTACAATCCCGCATGGTTGATCGAATGATGGCCAGAGAAGACGACAGAAACAATAACCATGGAAATATCAATCGTGATAATGCGCCGCGAGACAATAGTGGAGACAGATTCCGGCGACTTCAGCCACCCTCATTTGATGGGTTGTCTACAGACCCGACCCGTGCTGAAACCTGGATTCGAACTATGGAGAAGATGTTCAGTTATGCAGAAGTAGAAGACAACAAGAAGGTTACTTGTGCCACGTTCCATCTCACTGAAAGTGCTGGATTCTGGTGGGATGCAGTACAGTCGTCTACAGTGGCGTTGAGCTGGGAAGGGTTCAAGGGGATTTTCTACGATAAGTACTTTGACCGAGGAGCGAGAAAGGAGAAGTTACTTGAGTTTTCTCGGCTGCGACAGTATGGATCTGTGGCCGAGTATGTTCAGAAATTTGAGTCGCTATCCCGATATGCAACACACATGGTGGCCACTGATGAGAACAAGGTGCACCAGTTTATTCAAGGTTTAAAGATGGACCTTCTGCGAGGAATCACGACTGGAGGTTTTGATGAGGCACCATATGTGAAAGTGGTGGCCAAGGCTTATCAACTGGAGGCCTTAGAAATAAAGTCCCAGAGACAGAGAGAACCACCGAGAGGAATTATAAGAAATACTCCTCAACAACAACAACAAAAGATTCAGAATGTACATCCTCAACAGCAACAGAACAGGGGCATTAAAAGGCCCAATGAGACCCTTACTTACCAAGACAAAGGGAAGAGACCTATGGGAGCTCCTCAGCCTCCTGTCTGCCCACGTTGCCACAAGAATCATACAGGAGACTGCAGGCTCTTTACTGGTCAATGTTTCCGGTGTGGTAAAGAAGGCCATCAAGTCCGGAATTGTCCGGTGCCTGACACAAGGCCGGTTGGTGCTATGCCTAGAGTGTTTGCAATGATGGAGGACGTCGATAATGCTGATCAGCACACAGCAATTACAGGTACAATATTAGTATGTAATGTGCCTGCTTATACCTTGTGGGACACGGGGGCCACACATTCGTTTGTGGCCATGGACTTTGTAGTTAGACAAAAGTTTTGTAGTACGTCGTCAGATCAGCCTTACAGCGTTATGCTACCGTCCGGAGAGTTTATGCACTCCGAGCAGGTTGTAAGGGGTGATATAGTGTCAGTGGGAGACCAGAAGTTACATGCCAATCTCATCGTCATTGGGATGAAGGGATACGATGTTATTCTGGGGATGGACTGGCTGTTTAAACATTACGCCACCATCAACTGTAGGTCCGGGCTTGTGTCATTTAAGCACCCAAATGAAGTAGAATTCTCTTATCAGGCGGTACCGAAGAAACACCGTATGCCTGTGATATCTTCCTTGAAAGCTCAACGACTGATGGCCCACGTTGTGGATGTTCAAAGGCAAGGTGAGGTGGAACTTCAAAATATTCCGGTGGTTCGGAACTTCCCTGAAGTTTTCCTAGATGACTTACCGGGATTGCCACCTGATCGTGAGATAGAATTTGAGATCGATGTGTGTCCTGGTGCGGAACCGGTGTCAAAGAATCCGTACCGCATGGCACCAATTGAGCTAAAGGAGTTGAAGACTCAGCTCAAGGAGTTAGTGGACAAGGGCTTTGTGCGCCCTAGCTTCTCTCCGTGGGGTGCTCCCGTCTTGTTTGTCAAGAAGAAGGATGGGTCCCTGCGGATGTGTATTGACTACCGTGAGCTGAACAAGTTGACTATCAGGAATAAGTACCCGTTGCCAAGAATCGATGATTTATTCGATCAGCTACAGGGGGCTCGGGTATTTTATAAGATTGACTTACGCTCCGGCTATTACCAGTTGAAGGTCAGAGCTGAGGATATTCCAAAGACTGCCTTCAGAACCCGGTACGGACACTACGAGTTCTTGGTGATGTCGTTCGGGTTGACTAATGCTCCGGCAGCATTTATGGACCTAATGAACAGGATATTCCATGATGTCTTGGATAAATTTGTGATCGTTTTCATCGACGACATTCTGGTTTATTCCAGGAGTGTGGCTGAGCATGAGAAACACTTGGCTATGGTACTGTCAATCCTAAAGCAACATCAATTATATGCCAAGCTGTCAAAGTGTGAGTTCTGGTTAAACAAGATTAATTTCTTGGGCCACGTGGTGTCTGCTGAAGGAGTATCTGTGGACCCGGCCAAGATTCAGGCTGTGAGGGATTGGCCCAGGCCGAGAAATGCAAGTGAAGTACGAAGCTTTATCGGGCTAGCTGGTTATTACAGGAAATTCATCAAGGGGTTTTCTGTGATCGCGAAGCCTATGACCAGCTTAACAAGGAAGGAAATCAAGTTCAAGTGGTCTGAAGCATGTGAGGAGAGCTTTCAGACACTTAAGCAGAAATTAACCACTGCTCCTCTGTTAGTATTGCCAGTTGAAGATGGCAAATTCAGTGTATACTGTGATGCGTCAAAGATTGGCCTGGGATGCGTATTGATGCAAGAGGGTAAAGTGGTAGCATACGCATCAAGACAGTTGAAGAACCATGAACAAAACTACCCTACTCTCGACCTTGAGTTAGCGGCAGTTGTATTTGCGCTGAAAGTATGGAGACACCACCTATATGGACAGTCATGTGAGGTGTTTTCTGACCACAAGAGTTTGAAGTACCTCTTTACTCAGAAAGAGTTGAATATGAGACAAAGGCGGTGGTTAGAATTTGTGAAAGATTACGATGTTGAGATCAAATACCATCCTGGTAAAGCTAATGTGGTAGCTGATGCACTGAGCAGGATGCTAGCTACCATACAACCAGTTATGTCGGCCGTATCAATGCCTTTGAGGACGGAGATACAGAAGTTCGATATGGAGATGGTTTCTGGGCTATCGGCCATACTAGCAGATTTGACGCTACGACCCACCGTCCTGGACCGAATTAAAGAAGCTCAGAAGACCAATTCAAAAGAGATGGCTGATATGGTGAGCAAAGTACCAATGGCTTCTTCCGATTTCAGTTATTCGGGAGATGGAGTTCTAAAGTTCAAAAACAGATGGTATGTTCCGAAAGACGAAGAGCTACGGAAGCACATCTTATCGGAAGCCCACTCATCTCCTTTCTCTGTGCATCCTGGAAGCACGAAGATGTACCAGGATTTGAAACTTCACTTCTGGTGGCCGAATATGAAGAATGAAGTGGCAAAATATGTGGAGTCTTGTATGATATGCCAACAGGTCAAAGCTGAACATCAACGACCAAATGGAACGCTTCAACCTCTTCCGATTCCCGAATGGAAATGGGAGAACGTTACAATGGATTTCGTTGTTGGTCTGCCAAGAACAGTCAAAGGCCATAATAGCATTTGGGTCATAGTGGACAGATTAACGAAGTCGGCCCATTTTCTACCTGTGAAGACGACGTTCACCATGGATCAGTATGCCGAGCTGTATATTAGTGAGATTATTAAGCTGCATGGCATTCCTGTATCAATCGTCTCAGACCGTGATCCCAGATTCACTTCCAGATTTTGGAAAAGTTTGCAAAGCTCCTTGGGCACTAGATTGGACTTCAGCACGGCATTTCACCCACAGACGGATGGACAATCTGAGAGAACGATTCAGACATTGGAGGATATGCTAAGATCGTGCGTGCTGGAATTTCATGCTCCTTGGAGTAGATACCTACCACTTGTGGAGTTTGCTTACAACAATAGCTACCAGGCTACGATCGGTATGGCTCCATATGAAGCACTTTATGACAGGAAGTGTAGATCTCCATTATGTTGGGATGAAGTCGGGGAAACCAAGCTTATCGGCCCCGAAATACTGCAACAGATGTCTGGGGTAATAACGGCGATCAAGCAAAGAATCCAGGCTGCACAAAGTCGACAGAAGAGCTATGCAGACAATCGGAGAAGAGAGTTAGAGTTTACTGAAGGTGATGAAGTATTCTTGAAGGTGTCACCTTTCAAGGGCGTGATGAGGTTTGGAAAGAAAAGGAAGCTAAGCCCAAGGTTCATTGGCCCTTTTCCCATCTTGAAGCGTGTGGGAAGCGTGGCGTACAGACTACAGTTACCTGCGTCTATGGAAGGAGTACACAATGTTTTTCACGTGTCGATGCTGAGGAAATGTGTACGAGATCCAACTCAGATCGTGGAACACGTGGACTTCGATATCATGCCGACATTGACATATGAAGAGAGGCCCATACAGATTCTGGATACCTCAGTCAAGGTATTGCGCAACAAAGTGGTCCCATTGGTGAAAGTTTTATGGCGTAATCACAATGTGGAGGATGCCACATGGGAAAGAGAAGCGGATGTTAGGACTCAATATCCGGATCTCTTTGCTTAGCTAAATTTTGGGGACAAAATTTCTGTTAAGGTGGGTGGAATGTAACACCTGGCACTTTGCCATATAATAGTTTTCCCGGGGTCATTTAACCGCGATTAATATTATATTAATACAATGTATGTTTTGGTTGTAATGATGGAAGGTTTAAGGGAAAACCAAACTAAGTGTGATCAAAACAAGTCAATTAGGTTAAAAGCTAATGGAAGGGTAAATGTGGAAGTAATTAAGGTAGGTGGAAGTAAACCAATGGATGAGTGCCAAGTGGCAACTTGTTGGGGAAGATAAGCCTTCTTTTCCCTCCTACGTGAAAGTTTCCACTTCTCCATCTTCTCTTCCTCTGTTTTCTCTCGGCCAGGCGACAAAAGTTCACCCAAACACCTTTGATCTCCTACGTTTCTCCTTGTTTTCTGCCTAAGGTAAACATCTTCTAATACTAACCCATTTGGACACGCAAAAAGTATGCGTTTTGCTGAAGTTTTAGGTTAAGGTATTTAGGAGAAAACTCTCGTTTTTTTTGTATGGGAACACATTGTGACTTTCTACATGTCTGAATGGAGTTTTCTGCATAATCTTCCAAGTTATTTGTTAGCATTTGCAGCTGTTTGATACCTCTTCATGCATACTACAGATCCGAGCATTCCAGGGACATTCGAGCATCTGACACCGCAGCAAACAGGTAAGTTCATGCATCTACGTTGGCCCTTAAGGCCCTACAACTCGGAGGTACTAGGTCTGGTTCGGGTAGATAGGTTTTAGGTTATGTTTTAAGTTAAACGTGTTTCCGTTATATTCTGTTTCCTGTTGTATTCATTCTGTCATCTGTGAAATGTTAAGTTTAAGCATCGCACTGATTCATGCATACACGTCTCCTGTAAAATCATGCAAATGTTTTCAGCACCGGTTTTGTAGTAAGTAAGATAAAATCCTGTAAAGAAAATGTATGGTTAAGTGTGGACGAGGACTGGCATCCTGTCAAGTACTCCTGTTATGTCCTGAAAGTGGCATGTACATCCTGTTGCGCCAGCTCCTCCTCCCACTTATACCTTCCTGTCCAGTGAAACGTAATGTAATGTAATGTTCATGTATTTGAAAATGTCCATGCATAGCATATGCACACTGCATTTCATGTTCTTACTGAGCTCTAGGCTCATAGATGAACTCCCTGTTGTAGGTACGGATACTCCAGAGGAGGACCTTGCTCCTCAAGCTGATGAGTAATGGATTGTGGTGGATCGAGCTCATTGGAAATGGTTGTTGCAGTCAGATAAATTCTGTGTAGAGGTTTAAGTCTTTAAAGTAAAGTTCATATTTGTAAACTCTTCTGGATGTTTGTGGTTTCTGTTTTAAAACTCTGTTGTAGTCTTGTGTTTTGTTTGAAAGTTTTGTTGGAAATTTTGAAATGTATAAGTCCTGTTGTTGATGTATTTAGAACCTCCGTATTTGACAGATTGTATCCATATATTTTAAATGTTTTGAAAACATTCTGGAACTGCTTGAGTTCTCCCTTTTCAGGTCATGCATGGATAGTCTCGAATTTTAGAGCTATCCATGCAGTTTGTCTGCTCGAACTCCCGTCATTTGTAGAGTATGAATTCAAAACTTTGTTTTGAACTCGGGTTTGAGGGTCTGAAGCCCTCATGCCTCCTGTTTTGATGTTCCCTGCCTGTAAGTCTTTATGTTAAAATTTGCCAAGTTTTATCTCAAAAACTGCATCTTCCGATCACGTTCACTGCTGTTTTAAGTGTTTATCTACCGGTTGACGTCATCCATCTTCCGGCTGACGTCATCACCTTCTGCCGGTTATGTTTACTGTTTTTGTCTTCCGGTTGACGTCAGCATAAGTCTTCCGCCCAGTTTAAAATTTTTGTCTTCCGGTTGACGTCAGCATATGTCTTCCGCCCAGTTTATAATTTTTGTCTTCCGGTTGACGTCAGCATAAGTCTTCCGCCCAGTTTATAATTTTGTCTTCCGGTTGACGTCAGCATAAGTCTTCCGCCCAGTTTATAATTTTTGTCTTCCGGTTGACGTCAGCATAAGTCTTCCGCCCAGTTTATAATTTTGTCTTCCGGTTGACGTCATCTTTTCTTCCGATGACGTCATATGCCTTTCGCCCAACAGCTTCCTGCTTTTATGCTTATGATTTCTGGTTTACTTCCTGTCCATTCTGTTTAATTATTTTCTTCGCCAATTCTTCTCTTCTGTTATTCATTTCCGAATTGTGCATAGTTCTGTTATACACCGTAGCCTTCCACAGTATGCTTCTTCCTAGTTTAAGTTCTCTTTAATGTCCCTGTCTTCCTGCATTTTCGTTTCTCTTCTGTTATCCGTTATTGAATCCCGTTTTGCTTTCAACTCCAGAGAACTCTCTCTCTCGGTGAAGTTTTATAGTTTGTAAACGTTCTGTTCCCTGTTTCTGTTATAAAAAAAAATATATGTGCCCGTTTTCTGCAAATGTCCCGGAGTGACGGCTCGATCCCGGACCCCGATCGGGTACGGTTCTGGGGCCGTCACAAAGTTGGAGTAGGGACTACAAAGGCAACAAACTCAACTCTAAACCTAATTCTGAGCAACCTAGGTTTAAAAAAGAAGTGCCTAAATCAGCACCTAAAGATGGGGGCCAATCTAGTAGAAGTCGGGATATTAAATGCTACAAGTGTTTGGGTTTAGGTCACATAGCCTCGGAATGTCCCAATAGGCGCGTAATGTTATTGCAAGAAGATGGAGAGATAGCTAGTGAGAGTGAAGAGGAGACTATGACACCGGAATTAGAGGATGACAACAAAGATAATGAAGGGATAGAGTATGCTGTAGAAGGAGAAATTGTAGTAGTTCGTCGAGCTCTTGCTTCACAAGTCAATGGAGATGACAAAGAACAGCAAAGAGAGAATATTTTTCATACTCGATGTCACGTGAATGGTAAGGTTTGCAGTTTGATAATTGATGGTGGAAGTTGTACTAATGTGGCCAGTATGATTTTAGTAGAGAAATTGAAGCTTCCATTGATCAAGCACCCTAAACCCTACAGATTGCAATGGTTAAGTGAATGTGGAGAAATGAAGGTTAATAAACAAGTGTTGATCTCCTTTTCCATTGGAAGGTATCATGATGAGATTTTATGTGATGTAGTTCCAATGCAGGCTGGTCATATTCTTTTGGGAAGACCGTGGCAATACGATCGAAAGGTTAGCCACGATGGATTCAAGAATCGATATACTTTTGAAAAGGAAGGAAGAGTTATCACACTTGTTCCATTGTCACCCAGACAAGTTCTAGAAGATAAACTACGTCTTCAATGTGAGAGAGAAAAATGGAGTGGAAATAAGAGAGAAAATATGAGTGAAAATAAGAATGGAGAACAGAGAGAAAATCAGAATGGATTGAGAAATGAAAAGAAAAAGAGTGAGGAAGGGAGTAAGAACAAAAACGATGTGATTCTATATATGAAAGAGAGAGAAGTAAGAAAAGCATCAGTGGCAAGGCATCATATCTTACTCTTAGTGCCTAAGGAGAATTATCTAACTTTTGATGTTTCTTGCTTGCCTAGTGTCTTTGTTTCTTTGTTACAGGATTATGAAGATGTGTTTCCTGAAGATACGCCGCCTGGATTACCACCCGTAAGGGGTATCGAGCACCATATAGATTTTGTTCCAGGAGCTGTTATTCCTAATCGTCCAGCTTATCAAAGTAATCCAGATGAGTCAAAAGAATTGCAGAGACAAGTGGAAGAACTAATGACTAAAGGATTCGTACGAGAGAGTATGAGCCCATGTGCAGTACCAGTTCTTCTAGTTCCAAAAAAAGATGGGAGTTGGCGAATGTGTGTTGATTGCAGAGCTATAAACAACATCACGGTAAAGTATCGCTATCCCATACCTCGTTTAGATGACTTGTTAGATGAGTTGCATGATGCAAACATTTTTAGTAAAATCGATCTTAAAAGTGGATATCATCAAATTAGGATGAGAGAAGGAGATGAATGGAAAACAGCATTTAAAACAAAGTTTGGCTTGTATGAATGACTAGTTATGCCTTTTGGTTTAACAAATGCACCTAGCACTTTCATGCATTTAATGAATTATGTTTTAAGAGCACTCATTGGGAAGTTTGTTGTTGTGTATTTTGATGATATATTGATTTATAGTCGATCTGTTGATGAGCATGCTAAACATGTTAAATGTGTACTTGATGTTCTTAGAGGACAAAAATTGTATGCTAACCTTCAAAAGTGCGTGTTCTGTTTGGATAGTGTTGTTTTCCTTGGTTATGTGATTAGTGATGATGGTATAAAGGTAGACAAGGAAAAGATTAAGGCAATCATGGATTGGCCAACACCTAAGTCAATCAAGGAGGTAAGAAGTTTTCATGGTTTGGCTTCATTTTATAGGCGTTTTGTTAAGAACTTCAGCACCATTGCTGCACCCCTCACTGAAGTTATTAAAAAGAATGTTGATTTTTATTGGGGAGAAGAACAAAGTAAGTCTTTTGAATTAGTAAAAGAAAAATTGTGTACTGCACCCGTTCTAGCGTTGCCTAACTTTTCTGTTGCTTTTGAGCTTGAGTGTGATGCTTCAGGTGTTGGAATTGGAGCTGTGTTAATACAAGAAAAGCGTCCTATAGCTTACTTTAGTGAGAAGTTAAGTGGAGCTGCATTGAATTATCCAACATACGATAAGGAGTTATATTACTTCCCGTCTTTCTCTCATACAATTCTTCAAGTTTGGACCAAAGAGTACGAGCATGAGTAATCGAGATCACATGATTCAAAACATTGTCATCAACCCATTGATGAATGTAACCACATACTTGTCTATGCAACAAATTTCACTCATCATCACTTTTGTTTGCGGGCTTGTCCATAGAGAATACCGACAAGTCAAAACCTTTGACATAGAGCAAGTCCTCCATTTTACCCTTCTAAACATTGTAATTAGATCCATTCAAGCTCACCATTCTAGATGTGTTAGACTCCATCTTTATACCCAAATAAAAAACTATGCTCTGATACCAATTTGATTGGAAAGGGTTCGTTGCAATGGAAGTTCTATTCAAAACAAACTTTATAATAATCTGAGTATAAGAAAAATGAACAACTAACAATAAAATCACACCCATAATGCAAGATAATTTTTAGCGTGGAAAACCTCTCAAGACGAGAGTAAAAACCACAGGACTTATATAGGCCGTTTAACAATCCACTATAATCAATATGGGTACAATCAAATATTCTCTCTAGATCATCAAACTAGAGGCATACAACACTTTCATCAAGATTAAATAATAATCCTGATAAACAACAAGGCACAAGAAAGAGTAAACAAAAAGGAAGTTAACAAATGGGTACCCAAATCAATGCAGTCTAATTTTTTCTTCGTCGGGCAGAAATAGAAGACTCCAAAATTAATCTTCACCGTTCCAAATGTAGTCCTAGATATCACGCACAAGTTGTCAAAGTTTCAAGCCGATTCAATGGTTCAAACTCTGGCTAGCTCAATTCTCCTCTAGTTGTTGCAATGAACTTGAAAATGAGTTTTGTTTTCTCTTTTCTCTCTTCTTTTGTTGTTTTTTGTGAATAAATGCACACTAAATAAGACTAGGTTTTCTAAATATATCATTCAAAATATGGGTCTAAAATTAAAGACTCATCAAGTTAGACCCCTCTAACTAGGAGGAAAAAACCCAACATTAATCCCTATAGTCTTCTAGGTTTGTTTAGGGAATTTTATTCCCTTAAAAGTGTGGTATTTCTGAATTTGAAGCACCAATATAAAATCTTTTTTGGATCCCCTAAAGAGTGACAGATTGGGGCATTTATGAATTATGAGCACCAATAGAAATTTGCGTTTATCCTTGGAAGAGGGACAAATGGTGGTAGGGGTATTTATAACAAATGGTCGTAGGGGTATTTTGAACACCACTATAAAATATAGTTTGATCCCCTAAAAAGTGACAGATATGGTATAGGGTATTTAGGGGTTGTGAGCACCTGAATTTTATCCCCTTTTCTTGAAATAAAATGTTCACTTGTATAATCAATCAACATATTTGGTGAAGCAAAGAGCGGTTCAGTCAGCGGTTAATAGGCATAATTATTTAGGTGAAAGAGATGAAGGGGAGTGGGAATTATTGACGTGAAGAACTTTTCCCTTTAAAATCTTCTTCTTCTTTTCTATGCTTCTCCTTCTCCTTCTCTACTCCCTTATGTTCTTCTTCTTTTCTAGTTCTTACCTACTCGTTCTTTCTTGTCCAAACACCTTGTAATTTTTTGAGAAATTATAAGGAAATGTATTTATGTTGGAATTGGTGTGATATTTGCCTTGCGAGAATAGTTAATTGCCTTGCAGGAGGTTGTGGAAAATGAACGTTCATGGTTGTTTAGAAAAAATATATAAATGATTAAATTATCTTCAACTCACAAGTTTAAGCTTTTAGATCTGTTGTTAATTTGTAACGCCTCTGAACCCGCCCCAGCTCGGTGCGTTACTTTGCAAACCAATCTCGCGTTTAAAACAATTTTTAAATTATTATCGATGATTTTTCGACTCGATTTTAGAGTTTTTTGAACCCTCAAAAATATGTAGAAAATAATTATAAAATACATACAAAAGGTATCGGAAAGTATAAGGTGGAAACTGGTTTGAAGTGAGCGTCAAAACAGTAAAATCGAGTTGCGGTCGACACCTCAAAGTAGTGGTCGACCCAAAAAGGTTCTGGTTTCAGTTTGTACTGAGATCGGTTGACACCTTGCATCAGGGGTCGACACCTTGTCTGGCATTAGTCGACCCCTACTAAAAGGGTCGACACCTTAATTGCCTTTGGTTACATTAATGAAGGAAAGCGGTCGACACCTTGCCTGAGGTGTCTACCCCTTGACTGGTTCTGGTCTACCCCTGTAGCACAATCCCCCAGCCCAGCGCACCAACCTCGACCACCAGCGCACCTCTTCTAGTTTTTCTCATTTTACTTCAAACCAAATATTTCCAAATCAACTAAAAATTTAACCCAACATTTCCGATATCCCCAACTCTGTGCCTCGTAAAAATCTCAAAAAACCCACTTAAAACAGTTAGCAAAAACGTAGAGACAAAAGAACCTGACGTTATATACTTCAAAACCAAAACGAGCAATATAATGGCTAAAATTTTCTAATTCCCAAAACCTGACAATTCACATTTATAAAACCACCTAAACCAAATCCACAAATGTGTCAAGACCACAAATATTTACACCAAGTAAAATCTGACAAAGTCAATCAAAAATACTCAATCCATACTTAACCACACATCCCCGAACACCTAGGTCGAGGCGCCCTGACAACTGCCCGCATCGGCGTGCCCCGTGAATCTCCGACTGCTCCTAGGCCTGATCTTCACTATCCACCTCACCTGTATATACCTCGTCACCTACACCACAGAACACAAAAAGTAAGCATAATGCTTAGCAAGTAGAGAATAACGAATGCAAACACAAACAACACACAATGCAACCAATCCTATCACATGCAGTTTCTAACACTTGCTTGTGCTCATTTTCTTTGCATTGCATTAATATGTTCATAAGCCATGTGAATCAATGGTGTACACATCCCATGACCGTCTAGGATGGCCACATATCGATCCACCTTTAGTAAAACTGGATGACATGCTTCCTATGACCGTCTAGGAAGGCAACCGAATTTTACGTTCCCGCTATCTATCGTAGAATCCTATGACCGTATAGGAATTCATACTCTCGATGCCTTAAGTTTTGCCAATCTTTTGCCATTCTTTTATCTGATTACCGTTCACACTCACAATACAAAACAATGCAAACAATGCAACAATTCGTATCTAGCGTACTGTAACTCATGATGCATGTTTCAAAGATATGCAACACAACACAACACGAAACAAAACAACCAACCATTTAAAACCTACCGTTCTATGGTGTAGGCCCAAAGGCAACGAAAAGATTCCTCTACTTACCTGATCACTCGTCACTCGATCGTTCACTTCGTTCCAATCGATTCACTCGCTCGATAACCTAACATAAATAAATAGCTTAGAAACACTTTAAGAAATTCCTAAAACTACTACTAACTAATTCAAACTCTAAACCCTAAACTCGATTTTTTTGCCACTTTTTAGCGTCCAACTTCAAACGGTCATAACTTACTCGTTTTTCAACGAATTTTGACGTGCCACCCCAATCCGTAAACCTCTACACGTCTACTATCCATTGAAGCACTCAAATTAACCAACCAAATACAATGGCCAATCCGAAAATGCAAAAACAGAATCGGGTATATATTGTACAAAAATCAGTTTTTCCAAAACTCCCTTCCAATCGCAAATCTATTCCTAAAAACAACCGAAACTAACATCATTAAGGTTTTAAACTATCAATTAGGAAGAAACTAGCCAAGAGACACAAAATTTTCGGAGCTCCTAATCTAGGGTTTTCAAACCCTAACTAAAACCAACCAAAACATCCTAAAAACATCTAAAATCAACAATAAATCATACCAAACTAAAAACCCACTCAACTTACCACTCAAAATCCTTGCAATGATTGAAGAAAATGGAGGAGAAGGATCGGCTATGGAGGCTTGAAGAACCGAGAGAAAATGAGGGAGAAAGAAGACAATTCTCCATTTAATCTAAAAGTTTTCTTCTCTTTTAATTTTCTTCTCTTTTAATTTTCTTCCACTAATTTCTTAAAATTTCAAAACAACCCTCCCTTTTCTCTCTTAAATTCCAACGTGAAGCATCACATGAAAGGTCCCTTCATTCACACACTTCTTTGCCATTTCATTGGCTTAACTCCTTTGACTTGTCAACCATAGCTTAAACTTAAACCCTCATAACTTAATATTAAGGTCTAAGTCTAATGTCACACACGTGATAGAAAAATTTCGGGTGTTACAATCCACCCTTCTTACAAAAATTTTGTCCTTAAAATTTTGGTTGCGCCACAGCACCTTCACTAGTGGAATGTCTTTGTTGCGCAACTTCTTCACTGCATAGTCTAAAATGTCCACTGGTTTCTCCTCGTAGGATAACGTAGGTTGCATTACGTCATCTTTATCGGCAGAAAATGGGCTGATTTGGTTAAACGATCCACAATCACCCATATGCCATCAAATCCTCTCGTTGTTCTAGCCAAGCTGACAACGAAATCCATCGAAATTTGGTCCCACTTCCATTCAGGAACCGGCAAAGGCTGCAACTTCCAAGCAGGTCTATGATGTTCTGCCTTAACCTGCTGACAGACCAAGCATGTCTCTACAAATTTCGCCACCGACTTCTTCATGCTCGGCCACCAATAATGAAGTTTGAGGTCTCTGCACATTTTAATACTACCAAGATGCACAGAAAACCTCGAAGAATGAGCTTCAGCTAAGATCTCTTTCCGAAGCTGCTCATTGCTCGGAACATACCATCTATTACGAAACTTCAGAATACCATCATCCGAGTAACTGAACTCAGTCCGATCATCAAACACCATACTCAGCTTAAATTTGTTGCATTTCGAATCTTCTTGCTGAGCTTCACGAATCTTCTCCAAAATCGTAGGCTTCAAAGATAAATCTGATAGCACAGCTGTCAAATTTGAAACTAACTCCAAATCAAACCTCTGAACCTCAGATCTTAATGCCACAGACATACCAGCCTCCAAAGTTGAAACTGAAGTCGATACACGGCTTAATGCATCCGCCACCACATTGACCTTACTGGGGTGGTATTTGATTTCCACATCATAGTCCTTCACGAACTCTAACCACTGCCGTTGCCTCATATTCAACTCTTCTTGAGTGAAGATATACTTCAGACTTTTATGATCTGAATATACCTCGCACTACTGGCCATATAAATAATGCCTCCAAATCTTCAAAACAAAGACTACAACTGCTAAATCGAGATCATGGGTTGGATAATTCTTCTCATAGGACTGCAACTGCCTAGAAACATACGCTATCACCTTATCATTCTGCATAAGCACGCAACCGAATCCAATCCGAGAGGTATCACAGTAAATACTGAACTTCTCCTCAGCTATAGGCAACGTCAACACAGGAGCTGTCGTCAACTTCTGCTTCAACATTTGAAAACTCAGCTCACACTCTTCCTACCATTCGTACTTTACATCTTTTCTGGTCAACCGAGTAAGAGGTGCTACTATTTTCAAAAATTCTTCAATAAATTTCCTATAATAGCCAGCCAGAAAACTTCGAATCTCGCTGACATTTCTCGGCTGAGGCCATTCTTGAATCGACTGAATCTTGGTTGGATCCACCGATATCCCTCCATTGGAAATAACATGACTAAGAAAATGCACCATAGTCAACCAAAATTCACATTTTGAAATCTTGGCATATAACTGATGCCGCTTCAAAGTCTCCAAAACAATCCTTAAATGTTTCATGTGCTCCTCTTCATCACAGGAATAAACCAGAATATCGTCGATAAACACAATCACGAATTTATCGAGATACTCCCAGAACACTCGATTCATCAGGTCCATGAACGCAGCTAGAGCATTCGTCAATCCGAATGACATAACCAAAAACTCATAATGTCCATACTGCGTCCAGAAAGCTGTTTTCGGGATATCCTGCGATCTGACCTTCAATTGGTAATATCCCGATCTCAGATCAATCTTGAAAAATATCTGGGCTCCTTGCACCTGATCGAACAAATCATCTATTCTTGGTAACAGATATTTGTTTTTCACAGTTAGCTTGTTCAGCTCCCGATAATCAATGCACATACGAAGCGACCCATCCTTCTTCTTTACAAACAACATGGGCGCTCCCCACGGCGAGAAACTAGGGCGTATAAAGCCCTTATCGACCAGTTCCTCCAACTGCTTCTTCAGTTCTTTCAACTCAGGAGGAGCCAACCTGTAAGGATTCCGCAACACACGTTCAGCTCCAGGATATGTATCAATTGCAAACTCAATTTCCCGGTCTGGAGGTAGACCAGGCAATTCATCCAGAAATACCTCGGGAAACTCACGGACAACTAATACATCCTAAGGTTTAACTTCTACCAAAGAATGGAAATCTACTAGGGTTGCAAGAAAACACATAAACTCACCCATAGCAGATCCCCGAGCATCCATCGGCGCCATAACAGAAAGCTTCTGTACACTCCTCAAAGACTGTAACGAAAGCTTCTCACTGTTCGGAGGATGAAAGTTAACTGTTCCTACTCGGTAATCAATCGTGGCGTGGTTTCGGAACAGCCAATCCATACCGAGTATAACATCATACCCGGTTATCCCCATCACAATCAAATCAGCAGGCAATGTCTTTCTTCTAACCGATATCAAACTATTGAACACCACCTGATCGGAATGTAAGCACTCACAGGAAGGTAATTTCACATCATAAATGTAATGCCCCGAACCCGCCCCGGCTCGGTGCGTCACTTTGCTAACCAACCCCGCGTTTAAAATGACGTTAAAAATAATTTTTCGTAAATTTTACGACTCATTTTTGGGTTTTTTGAACCCTCAAAATTTATTGGAAAATGGGCCCAAAACACGTTTAAAATACGTCGAAAAATGTCGGGTCAAAATATTGTAGAAATAGGGAGAAATTTAAAAAAAATTTGAAAATCAGCCCAAATGGGCGCTGGGCGCGCGCGCCCGCCTGCGCGCGCTCCTGCCGCGATCGATCGCTATTTTAGCCCGATCGATCGGGCACGCTCGGGCCATTTTCACCCAAAAACATCCCACCCACGATCGGTCGCGCCCCGGGCCAGATCGATCGGGCTTGGGTTTTTCTCAACCAAAAACCCTTCAAAATGCCCGTTTTAACCTTTCCTCACATTTTCTCATATTTCTCCACCCCGAACACCTCCAAAAATCCCGAAAATTTAACCATACCTCCCCGACTCCCAAATCTTCAACTCCCGTAAAAATATTAGAAAAACCGACTTGAAACGGATGTTAATAAAATAGCTAACTTAAACCCGACGTCGTTTGTTTTAACATCAAAACGAACGGCATAAAACCTAAATTTCTTTAAACCAAAACCTGCAATTTAAAACCCGAGAACTTATAATTAAAATTCCCCAAATACAACCACCACTACTCAACAACGCAACAACTCAAACACTTTAAAAACCATTGCGAAAACATTTATAAATACCCGTACTAAAACTTCCTAAGGTTTCCACTTTTTTTTTTATCTCAAAATACAAAACACTTACTAAACAAACTATCTACCACAAAACTTACACCTCCCACACTTTCCGAGGAAGACAGTAGCCGAGACGCCCCGACAATAAACTACACCGGCGCACCCCGTACACCTCCGACTGCGGCTTAGTCCTCGGTTGTCACATCTACTTCACCTGTAATGAACTCGTCACCTACACCACAGAACACGCACACACACATAAGCTTACGCTTAGCAAGTAGGGAAAAGAAATACAACATGCACGATGCACTCACACCACCCTAACACATGCAGTCTCTACTCACTCTGTTGTTTTCGTTTTGCTTTCGTTTTATTAAATCTTTCCACTTTCACGCGTGAATCAAGTAGGCACACATCCGAGCTCCCCGCTCATTGGACGGATACGCCTTGACCCACAGAGCAAGATCGGCCAGCTCACGCCTGGGTCCCCCACATTGGACGGCAGCACACAATCTCCTCCCTTCCCCTGTCACATGTGAATCAAGTAGGCACACATCCGAGCTCCCCGCTCATTGGACGGCCATGCCTTGATCCACGGAGCAAGATCGGCCAGCTCACGCCCGGGTCCCCCCCATTGGACGGCAGTACACAATCTCCTCCAACAGCACTTACGTATTTTCAACTTTATATCTCAAGTAGAGTCCCAACTCACTGCCTCCCCGGCATATTACAAGTGCCTCCCTGGCAAAAATGCCTCCCCGGCATGTTACAAGTGCCTCCCCGGCAACTTGCCTAACCTGGCGACTCTACTCAACTTTATTTTGCTTAATCTTTCTTGTTAGGTTTCACACTCACCTTTCACGTCATGCACAAACTCATTTTAGTAACGATACTCAACACGTGCTTAACATAAATAAATCAAGTAACAACAATCAAACAAAAATCCTACCATTCCGTGGTGTAGGCCCGAAGGCAAAACGAAGGAATTCCACTACTTACCTGGCTGCTCGAATTTCAATTGTCCACTTTGTCTGACCAATGTACACACTCGATCACCTAAAATAACGAAAACTCAACTTAATATTTACTACCAAATTCTAAGGAAATTCTTAACCTAAACTAACTAAAACTACAACAAAATTCCTTCCCAAAACACTAAACTCAGTTTTTACCCCAAAATTGACCGTCTAACTTCAAACGGTTGTAACTCTCTCGTTTTTCAACGGATTTCGACGCACCACCCCAATTCGGAAACCTCTACACGTCTACAATCCATTGAAACACTTAAACTAACCAAACAAATCACTTGGCCAAACCGAAAAGGCAAAAACAGAACCGGTGTGCTTTAGGTTAAAAATCGGTTTTTATGTAACTTCTTTCCAATCTTTAATCTAACCCCATAAATCACCTAACCCAAGACATTCAACAATTAAAACACTAAAACTAGAGAGAAAACTAGCCAAGGAACTCAAAATTCGGAGCTCTCCATCTAGTTTCAAAACCCTAACCAATCTTCACAAAAACACCACAAAAACACTAATAAACTACACCTAAAGGGCATACAACCAAAACCCACTCATTTTTACCTTGAAAACCTTTGAAGAACCTTGATGTAATGAAGCTTTGAAGGGCTTTAATGGCTGCAATGAAATCGTGGAGGGCAAGGGAAGAGGATGACCTTTTTACATTTCTTTCCTTCACCCTTTCTAATTTATAAAAAAAAATCAACTTTTACTTTTTGTTTCTCTCCACCCAACTCTTTAAAATTGTAAAATCACCCACCTTTTTCCTCCATTAAAACCAACGTGAAATGCTCCCTTGAATCACCACTTTAATGCCCATTAACACTAACCTTCTATTGGTTCTAATTGGTTTGACTTCCACACCAAATACTTTTGACTTTCAACTTGATTTGATTTGACTTGTCAACCATTCTCTTCTCTTTTCTCTTGGCTTTACATTATACCCATACTCTTAATCACTTAACAATAACCTTAAACTCTCCTAACCGGTTAATCTAAACTACGCACGTAATAGGAAATTCTTGGGTGTTACAATAAAAACATCCAGCCAGATTCACTTCCATCTGTACTTTCACCACAAAAGCTATTGCTACGAAGGAATGAGATGCACCTCAATCTATCAACGTCAATGCTGGCACTGAATTAACAAATATAGTACCTGAGATAACAGCAGAACGGTCTTCACCATCAGGCTCGATCATAGCAAAAATTTTGGGTGTAGCTTTAATTGGACCTTTCTTTGCTGTGGGGCAATCAGTAGCTACATGACCGGGCTGGTTGCATTTGAAACATCGGGCAATCCTCGGCTTTGGGCAATCATGGGAAAGATGACCGGCTTCAAGACAATTGTAACATTTACCATCATACTTCCCACACTCTCCAGGATGGGACTTCAAGCACTTAGGACACCGTCGAAACCTTTTCTTCTGCTGTTGCTGCAGCTTGTTGCCACCCCTCTGATCACTTATATTTCCTCCCGGCCTTTTGTTTCCCTGTTGCTGAGAAGACGATCCGCCTCGGTTAAACTGAGCTGTAATTTCTTTAAACATCCTCTTCGGAGCTTCAGTAGGTTTAATAAATTTACCAGCAGCTTCCTCCACCTCTAAAGCTTTGGCCACCACACGAGTAAATGATATTCCTTCAATTCCGAATGTCTTCACCAGCATATAAATCTCCGGCTTCAAACCCTACACAAATTGAAATATCTTGTCTTCTTCCCTGCTAACGAGGTGGCTGGCAAATCAGGACAACGATTCAAACTGCTTAATATACTCCCCTATCGATCCTGTCTGCTTTAATGTCATAAATTCCAATCTCTTTGCAGCTTGGACTGTCCGGTTGTAGTATTTGTCAAAGAATAAATCTTTAAATTCTTTCCAAGTTAGACCTTGAATATCGGTGGTAACCTTTACAGTCTCCCACCAGCTTTGGGCATCGTTAGCTAAATGGAATGTTGCACATTTCACTTGGTTTTCTTCCTCTACCTCAGCGAGATTAAACATATTCTCTATAGTGCATATCCATCGTTCAACAGCTGTTGGATATGTCAACCTTCAAAGGCTGGAGGCTTTAATCTTCTAAATCTTTCTCCGCTAGCCCCCGCTCCTATGCTGGAACTCGCTCCAGGGTTTCCCAGTATACCTTGGTTCATAAAAACTCCCAACAGTTGAGATTGTATATTCAATAAATCTCGGAGTTGCTTATTAGGGTTCTCTGGTTGCCCTCTAGGCTGTTCGGGTTCATTTCTAGGTCGTCCGGGTCGTCTTGGGTTCCTTGGCATTTTCTATTCCTGTAAAAAGGTTAAAAGGATCTAATCTTAGATATATATAACTAACTAGGAAAGAAATACTTACAGTCGGTGAAACACATTGCATGACAGCCGGCATTGTCGGGTAATCCTTTGAACGTGTCGACCACTTTTGCTCTGATACCAACTTGTAACGCCCCCGAACCTGCCCCGGCTCGGTGCGTTACTTTGCAAACCAATCTCGCGTTTAAAAAAATTTTTAAATTATTTTCGATGATTTTTCGACTCGATTTTAGGGTTTTTCGAACCCTCAAAAATACGAAGAAAAACATTTATAAAATACGTACAAAAAGTATTGGAAAGTATAAGATGGAAACTGGTTTGAAATAAGCATCGAAACAATAAAATCAGGTTGCGGTCGGCACCTCAAAGTAGTGGTCGGCCCCAAAAAGGTTCTGGTTTCAGTTTGTACTGAGATCAGTCGACACCTTGCATCAGGGGTCGACACCTTGTCTGGCACTGGTCGACCCCTGCTAAAAGGGTCGACACCTTAATTGCCTCTGGTTACATTAATGAAGGAAAGCAGTCGACACTTTGCCTGAGGTGTCGACCCCTTAACTAGTTCTAGTCTACCCCTGCAGCACAATCCAACAGCCCAGCGCGCCAACCTCGACCACTAGTGCACCTCTTCCACTTTTTCTCATTTTACTTCAAACCAAATATTTCCAAATCAACTAAAAATTTACCCCAACATTCCCGACATCCCCGACTCTGTGCCCGTAAAAATCTCAGAAAACTGACTTAAAACAGTTAGCGAAAACGTAGAGACAAAAGAACCCGACGTTATATACTTTAAAATCAAAACGAGCAATATAACGGCTAAAATTTCCTAAATCCCAAAACCTGACAATTCACATTTATAAAACCATCTAAACCAAATCCACAAATGTGTTAAGACCACAAATATTTACACCAAGTAAAATCTGACAAAGTCAATCCAAAATACTCAATCCATACTTAACCACACATCCCCGAAGACTTAGGTCGAGGCGCCCCGACAACTACCCGCACCGACGTGCTCCGTGAATCTCCGACTGCTCCTAGGCCTGATCTTCACTATCCACCTCACCTGTATATACCTCGTCACCTACACCACATAACACAAAAAGTAAGTCTAATGTTTAGCAAGTAGGGAATAATGAATGCAAAGACAAACAACACACAATGCAACCAATCCTATCACATGCAGTTTCTAACGTTCGGTTGTACTCATTTCCTTTTCATTGCATTAATATATTCATAAGCCATGTGAATCAATTGTGTACACATCCCATAACTGTCTATGATGGCCACATATCGATCCACCCTTAGTAAAACCAGATGGCACGCTTTCTATGACCGTCTAGGAAGGCCACTGAATTTTACGTTCCCGCTATCGATCGTAGAATCCTATGACCGTCTAGGAATTCATACTCTCGATACCTTAAGTTTTGCCAATCTTTTGCCATTCTTTTATCTGATTACCGTTCATACTCACAATACCAAACAATCCAACAATGCAACCACTCGTATCTAGCGTACTGTAACTCATGATGCATGTTTCAAAGATATGCAACACAACACAACACGAAACAAAACAACCAACCATTTAAACCCTACCGTTCTATAGTGTAGGCCCGAAGGCAACGAAAAGATTCCTCTACTTACCTGATCGCTCGTCATTCGATCGTTCACTTCGTTCTAATCGATTCACTCGCTCGATAACCTAACATAAATGAATAGCTTAGAAACACTTTAAGAAATTCCTAAGAATACTACAAACCAATTCAAACTCTAAACCCTAAACCCGATTTTTCCACCACTTTTTAGCGTTCAACTTCAAACGGCCATAACTTACTCGTTTTTCAATGGATTTCAATGTGCCACCCCAATCCGTAAATCTCTACACGTCTACTATCTATTGAAACACTCAAATTAACCAACCAAACACAATGGCCAATCCAAAAATGCAAAAACAGAATCGGGTATATATTGTACAAAAATCAATTTTTCCAAAACTCCATTCCAATCGCAAATCTATCCCAAAAAACAACCAAAACTAACATCATTAAGGTTTTAAACTATCAATTAGGAAGAAACTAACCAAGAGACAGAAAATTTTCGGAGCTCCCAATCTAGGGTTTTCAAACCCTAACTAAAACCAACCAAAACACCCTAAAAACACCTAAAATCAACAATAAATCATACCAAACTAAAAACCCACTCAACTTACCACTCAAAACCCTTGCAAGGATTAAAGAAAATGGAGGAGAAGGATCGACTATGGAGGCTTGAAGAACCGAGAGAAAATGAGGGAGAAAGAAGACAATTCTCCATTTAACCTAAAAGTTTTCTTCTCTTTTAATTTTCTTCCACCAATTTCTTAAAATTTCAAAACAACCCTCCCTTTTCTCTCTTAAATTCCAACGTGAAGCATCACATGAAAGGTCCCTTCATTCACACACTTCTTTGCCATTTCATTGGCTTAACTCCTTTGACTTGTCAACCATAGCTTAAACTTAAACCCTCATCACTTAACATTAAGGTCTAAGTCTAATGTCACACACGTGATAGAAAAATTTTGGGTGTTACATAATTTGTCAATAACATCCCAGCAACTAAACTCCGCTATCTCATGAAATTTTAAAGTTTCACACCCAAGCAGAACATTTAGTTTATCTGCTATCTGCTTCATCGATCAATACACTATACTCATCAAAAAATAGTGATTAGGGTCTAATGTCAATTAATCAAGTAGCTTCCAGTCTCATACATATGATGTATTTAGTCATCACACAAATCCAGTGGTAGCGCATTTAATGCTATCTTATAATGATTATCCACTCTATTATTTAATTAATTTATTCACGTTGTTAGAGTTCAGTGTGACCCAAATTCTATTTAGGCTGGATCAGATCCGTATATAAATATTAAGGTTTTATGTTTTCTCTATATACTGATGCTTAAGTCGCAAAACTCAATTTTAGTTTGATTTTTTATAATGAATTTCTCCTCTGCTCGTAGTTTTTTTCCAGTTTATAATTTTTTACGAAAATCTTTGTATCCTTGTGTTTATTTTTTTTCTTGATTATTATTGTTCAATTTTTAACAATTGGCATCAGAGCGAAGTTAAAGGTTTCTAAAAATCAAGTTGTGATTTATCGGAGGTATCAAACGAATTTCGGGTTGACAATTTTCAGTGGGGGAAATTTGAAATTTTATTGAAAAAGGTAATAAAAAAAGGGTTAAAATCATTTTAACCCTCGAAGTATGAGATTTTTTTTAAAAAAAAACCCTCACAGTATTAACCCTAACAAAACAAACTTTAAACTATAAAAAAACTTATCAAAAAAACCCCTTGCGGTCTGAATTTTACACATATAACGAGAGACCATTCTAATAAGAATGAGGGACCATTCTAATACGAACGGTCTCCCGTTCTGTCGGGGAGTTTTCCAACAACGGTCCCCCGTTCTCTACAGGGGGTGAGAACGGGGGACCGCTGTTGGAGAACGGTCCCCCGTTATCCTGCACGCAGCCTGTGACCAACCAATAATTAGTCACGAGCGACAAATGGTCCCCCGTTCTCTCCAGAGCAGTCTTCCATTCTGCCGCCCGTGATCAATTATTGGCTGATCACGGGCTGAGCTGTAGGAGAACGGAGGACCATTCTGGGAGAGCGGTCCCCCGTTCTCCCACCCTATTTAAATGACTGCTCACCCTCCATTCTCACCACCTCCACTTTCTCTAACTTTCTAAAACCTCTCCATTATTATCTTGCTCTGTAGAATTTTCATTGTATAAGCGATGGCGATGGATTCTGATTCATCTAGAGCAGTTGATTTAGATTAGCCAACAACTTTTGATGTCGATATGGATTGGTGTAACGACCACAGCCCGGCCCACAGTCCTCAGCCCAAGAAGACCGAGCCCAGAAGTCATGCATCACTGCCACGTGGGGTCCCTCAGGCCGTACCACGTGTACTCACGATCTTCCCACCCCCTGCAGTGGGTGGCAGTGATGCATGACTTCTGGGCTCGGTCTTCTTGGGCTGAGGACTGTGGGCCGGGCTGTGGTCGTTACAATTGGTATTCGCACGCCACTCCTGCATATGGTGATCTTCGAGTATTCAATCACTTAGATGGAAATGAAGAAATCGAGGTGCATTCGACCTCTAGAAATCTAGACGAGGAGCTTCGAACACCGGTCGGTTCGGAGGATGATGAGGTGAAAAGCATATCTTTAAGAGAAGGAATCTCATCGAGTTTTTTTTTAGGAAACAATATAGTTATTTAAAGGATATTAAAGCGAAAATAGTTGAATATTCATTGAAAAATGGTTATGGGATCAAATTCATCAAAAGTGACAAGCAGCGACTGACGGCTAAGTGTGAAGACATGTGCGAGTGGCGACTGTATGCTTCTCATATGCAAGACGAGCTTACGTTTCAAATAAAGAGTTTGATCGATTCTCATAGTTGTTTGAGAAAAATTTAGAATTGACACGCTAGAGCATAATGAGTGGTAGATTATTATCTGGATAGGTTCAAAAGTCAACCTATGTGAGAAATCTCTTCATTATCGAGACAATGCGGAAGGATTTGACTGTCAACATTACACCTAGTATTAACAGAAGAGCAAGAAGCGTAGCTAAAATAATTAACGAAGGCAAGGGCGACGAACAATACAAGTTAGTCTAGTCGTACGCAGCAGAAATATATAGATCAAATCCTGGTATAACATTAAAAATACATACTTACGAAATGAGGGATGATTCATTGGTATGCCAAAGAATTTATATGTGCATGGTCACGTGCAAGACAGGTTTGTTTCAGTACGGTCGCCTTGTTATCTGTTTGGATGGTTGTCATCTTAAGTGCTTGTGTCTCGGCCAATTACTCACAGCTGTCAGTATTGATGGCAACGATGAAATATATCTATTGTTGTTGCCAACGTCAAAAAAGAATGCACGGACACATGGACGTTGTTCTTGCAATATTTGAAGCGAGATCTGAACACTGGATCGGGAGCCGGATGGACAATTATTTTGGATCGACAAAAAGTATAATACATTTTCAATTATTATTTCAAAATAGGAGCGTTGTGGTAATTATATTGTTTGATATTGACTATATTTTTCTTTTCAATTATTAGTAGTGTAATTGTATTGTATAAGTAAGTTCTGTCTAGGAAACTGGATTTTAAGTGAGACTGTTTGTGACCCCTCCATCCTTTCCTAGGAACTTACTTGGAAAGGTAATTATGTCTAGGAGATTGTCCAATACAGTCTTTCCTGAAATTATCCTGATCAGTACTCTTCATGTTATATTATTTTATGTTGACTCTGTTTTTCTTTCAAATATTAGGGTTTGCTGAAGGCTGTGGAAGAGGAATTTAAAGAAGTCGAACACCACTACTGCTTCTGACATATGTACGAAAATTTTAAAGGCCAATTTTAGGTCAGAGCTTACAGAGATGCGATGTGGAATGCGAACAGAGCAACCACAAGGTGGCATTTTGAAATAGAAATGAGAAAATTACATTAGTTTAGTCCGGATGTCCACACATGGCTTCGAGTAGAAAAACCTAAATATTGGGCTAGTCATGCATTTTCTTCAAATCCCAAGTGCGAAATGATATTGAATAATTTGTGTGAGTCATTCAATGTAATTTTATTTCCAGCCAGGGACAAACTGATCCTGACCATGTTCTAGATGATCCGAAAGTGCTTGATGACTCGCATAGTGAAAAAGTTTGAGCAGTTAGCCTAATCAACAGGCCTCATGTGTCCCCATATAAAGAAAAAACTTAAGAAGCTAGAAAGTGTAGCTCGAAATTGGAATGTTCAGTTTGCGAGAGCTACATGATTTGAGGTCAGCTACGGCTACGAACAATACGTGGTCGACATGAATACATGTGCGTGTAACTGCACCAGGTGAGAGCTTACTAGAATCTCGTGTGTCCATTCCATTTTATGCATGCATTTCATGAGACTGGCACTAGAAAATTACGTGCATCGATGCTATCATTGGGCAACTTACCTGCAGATGTACTCACAGTTTATTCAACTCGTGAGCGGTCCCCAAATGTGGCCGCAAATACCAAATCTGAAGGAGTTGATCCTGCCCAGAAGATATCGTCAACCTAGTAGGTCGAAGAAGACGAGTGCGAGATATTGATGAGCCGTCAAGTTCGACAATTAGTAGGTGGCACTCAAAGATGTCGTGCGGTATATGTCAGCATAATGGACACAATAGTCGCACTTGTCCTCACTGGGGATCCACTTCAGGCGCTACTTCTCAAGACACGTTTATGGGTTTCAACACATTTGACGGAACGCAGGTACTGTCCAACACATTTCGCTCATAAACACATTGTACATATGTTTTAATATAGTTTTTATTATGTGCAAGAATCTTCTACACATGGCTATGGAAGAAGAAACATATGACTATCTTCGGGCTGTAATTTGTTATATTGGCTTTTTCAGGCCATAAGGACATCGTAAAGCTTGATGCAGCAAGGCAGGTTTGAGTACTCCCCTCTTTTCATAATGTAACAATTTTATCGCATGTTCACCGCCTCTTTCTCTTGAAACAAATCTCATTTAATATATGTTTCACTCCATCAATCTCGAAAGATCCATCAATGTGATTGAGTACTCCACCCTTTTCATAATCTAATGAAACGTATTTTGACAACTTTTCCAAACCTGCCTTGTAAGTATTAAAATTTGCGATGTCAAAATATGTATCATTAGATTATGAAAAGGGTGAAGTACTCAATCACATTGATGGATCTTTTGAGATTGATGGAGCGAAACATATATTAAATGAGATTTGTTTCAAGAGAAAGAGGCAGTGAACATTCGGTAAAATCGTTACATTATGAAAAAAGTGAAGTACTCAAACCTGCTTTGTAAGCATTAAGTTTTGCGATGTCCTTCTGGTCTGAAAAAGCCGATATAACAAATGTTAAATGAAGCATGTCAAATACATCGACGGATCTCGGAGCTCTCAGCTGCTCTACAGTGGGCACATGAAGCTTAGCTATAATTATTTATTTCTTTTATAATTATTTAAAAAAATAAAATAAATTGAAAAAATGCGCAGAGTTTCGTTTGTTTTATGACTCCCTCATAGCTATCTTCAAAAAATTCTTGCATATTGAAATCACAGCCTAAACTAAATGACAAGTATAAAATAAAGTACATTAAATCACATACACGAAATAAAATTACAAACTAAAATTAAAAGTATATTAACTAAACTATGATAAGGGTGGGACATCGTCGTCATTGCCGTCTTCACGCCGACACTCAAAAGAGTCTGCGAGCCGTATCTGGGCCAATCTGATCTTATTTATCATCTCCTCCATCCTTTCCCACCTCTGCTCTCACCTCTACTCCATCCTGTCAAGCCTCTGCTCCTACGTACTAGCCTCTAGATGACAGCACGGTGGCGGTGGCAATGGCGTCCTCTGTGGCAGTTGCGTCCTCCATCGGAACATCCTGAGATGTGGAGGGTGTGAGATCTCCCTTGAGCATCCAAGACCCGTCGACTTCGACTAGGCCCATCCGAGTCATGAATCCTGTCAAATACATCGACAGATCTGTGTGATCTCATCTACTCTCCACTGGGCAGATGAAGCTGATATCGCTGGATGACCTTCCAAATCAAAGCCCCGTACGACAGATTATTATTCTTAGTTCGTCCGACCTCATTCATGTGACATATAATTATGTATACCTGGTCGAACATCGTGCTACTGTAGAGCTTATCCATGACATACAAATCCATCCAGTTGACAAGATCTCCATGACCATCCCTCAGCAGGAGGGTGTGGCGGATCAGGTTGTGAAGAACCCTAGTTTTGATGTTCAGATTCTTCGATCTCGGCTCCACGAATGCTTCAATGCTCGAATTGCAGTGGATTTGCCTAAGGAACTCTAGTCCCTCTACTGTTCTAGCAAAATCACGCTATCGGGAAGCATGATAATAGTCTCTGCGTCTTTTACGGTAAATTCGAACAATTCGTTGATAAGAGCTGGAGATACGACAATATCTGTACCGATTAGGTACGTCTTCAAGCAGCCCGACCTCGCGGTACTACACAAGTTCTCATAAAATAAGCAAACAATTATGCCGCAGCTGTTGCCTCTCATGTCGTACCGTGCAAGGAGATTAGGTCAAACATCTCCTTGATATCCAAAGACTCCCAACCGCTAAAGTTGGCAGTCTTTCCATAAATAATCAAGTGGATTCTTGTATCCCGTTCGAACTGCTCTTGACAATTTACGAAATTCCATGGACAAATAACCAGAAGGCGGTTGCGGCACTTAATCCGGCGCCCAGTTTGATGGGTCACCATCTACCATCCCGGGCCTTTCAACCAATAAACATTCTTAGGGCGGCCATTTTCAACTTCAAGGGTTTTTTTTGATTTTCAGATTTTTGAGTTTTTTGGGATTTTCAGCGAGAAAATAAGACCGGATTTAGGGTCTTCCAATGCGAAAAAACCTCAGTTTTGGGATTTTCGCAAAAAAAATTAAGGGTTTCAGCAATTTTCAGCTCGGGCTTAGGGATTTGGCTCGGTTTTGGGATTTTCACAAAGTTTTTTTGCAGATTTCGGCGTAAAAACCTTTTTTTTTTATTTTTGCAAAAAAAAAATCAAGAGTGTTTGGCGATTTTCAGCTTGGGCTTAGGGTTTTGGCTCAGTTTTGGGATTTCTTCGATGGTTTTTTGCAGATTTTGGCAAAAAAGGGTCAGATCTGATAATGTTGGCAGCAAAACGCTCAGATTTGAAGATTTGGACAAGAGAAAAATGAGTTTTCTAAAGAAAAATTGTCTAAATGGGGCCTGTTGGTTTTTAGAAAATCACGAAACTCTTTCTATTATTTATAGATGATGTGGTGAACATGTGACAAAATTGTCAAATAAATCCAATATCTTTTGATATTTTTTTAAAATTAATCTCAGTTTCTTCTTTATTTTATAAATTAATTTTTATAAAAACACCAAACGATATTGGATTTATTTGAAAATATTTTCACATGTTCACCATATCATGGGTAGATAATAGAAAACGTTTCATGATTTTCTAAAATTTGTATGATTTATTATAATATTTTTATATATTACATAAATAAAATTATAATAAATTGTACATGTATTGAAAAATCACGAAAATTTTTAAATTATCTTTTAATTAAGTAGTGAACATGTGGTAAAAATTACAAGTGAATCTAATATCGTTTGGTAATTTTTTAAATGAGAGTTTAACAAAATTATTGATAGAAGGTCAAAACTGATAACAGAATCCAAATACAGTGTTTGGTTTGTCGGTATTTTTAGTACAGGTGGCTAACTAAAATAAAGTGCATAGTACAGGGTTAAAATCGATAATTGCTCTTTTTTTTGTTTTACTTTTGTTCGTGTGTTTGCCTTCGACTGCGTGAAAAAAAAATAGGAAGAAGAAAGAAGCAAGGTGTGACTCTGCTATGTGCGTCGTGCGAGAAGAAAAAGAGGCAATTTTTTTTCTTCTTGCATTGTGTTATTCTCTTCTTCGCGAAGAGAGAAGCTGCGTAAGCATCAAGCCTCTACTGCCGCCGATCTTAGTCCCGTTGTTGTCTGAAATCGCCTGAAGCAAAAAGCTATGCTTTTCTTCTGTTTTTACCGTGAAGAAGATCTATTCCTGGTGAACAGTGAATAAATTCAAAGTGAAAATTTTGGTTGATTTTCAATATTAGAAATATTTGGACTCTGATTTTGACTCATTAGAACATTTCTAGGTTATCTTGAATTTCTGAATTTTGGGTAAAGTTCATTGTATTGATTTTCTAAGGTAGATTTATTCTAATATTGTGGAGCTAATTTTGCTGGGATATCATTTTTGGGCTTCAAATATTTGGAATTGAATATTCGAATGAAGCTAGTATTTTTGAGCTATGGGTTCATTCTCCTATGGGAGGCAAGTACATTGAGGAGGATTTGTGGTTGATTCTACGGTACTCGTTGCATGCTTCTATGGTGCTTTCAGAGATACAATCTTATACAGTAGGGAAAGTCTCTATTTGAAAGAAGTTTATAGCGACTTGTTATCAAAGGAGAAGATGAAGCAGATTGTTGTTGAATTCGAATTTCAATGAGAGTGACTTGTCGTAAAACAAGAGAGTAAAACAACAAAAGCAGTGATGATGTTCAATGTAACACCCGGCATTTTCGATCGGAAAATTATCCCTCGAATTGTCGAACGAGGTTAGGTTTATATTAATATGACGTATGTGTTGGCAAAATTGTTGGGATGTTTAGTGGAAAACTAAACCATGATTCATTTAGTTAGAAATGCATGGAAGGGCAAATTAGGAAGAAATTAAGGTTGGTGGAAGAAATCAAATGGATGATTGACACTTGGCAAACTTGTTGAAGAAGCCATACTCCTTTCTCTCCCCTCCTACGTGAAACCCTCACTTTCTCTTCTCTGCTCTTTCCATTTCCTTCTCTGTTTCTTCTCTTTCTGGCGATTCAAACCTTTCTAGAAGACTTCATCTCTCCTCTTTTCTTCTATTTTCTTCAGCAAAGGTAAACATCTATTTATGCTAATGAAGTTGGACAAGTTAAAATGTGAGTTTGTTGAAGTTTAGGGTTAAGACATTTTGGAGAAAACTCACTGTCCTTGGATGAAAACATGTTGGATTGTTTTCTAAAAGTCTGAATGGAGTCAGGAGTGTATGTAGTAAACATTTTTCAGCTTGTTTATTTTCTGAATGTGCATGTACAGGTTCGTGCATTACCGAGACGATCAGAACATCAACTCCGCAGCAAACAGGTAAGTTCATACCCGTAGGCTGGCCCTTAAGGCCCTACATCTCGGAGGTACTAGGTTTTTCATTCTGTTGGCTGGTTTCGGGTAGACGGGTTAGAGTTAAGTTCTGTGGTTTCTGTTCAGGTTTCTGTTGTTTTATCTTCTTGTTCTCTGCTGTATCAACTGTAAGCACTGTAAATGTCCATGCATACACGATTTTCTGAAAGTTCATGCAAAACTATTTTCTGTACACGGTTTTGAAGTTAATCAAGATAAAATCTGACTGTCTGTAATGTACTGGTTAAGTGCGGGACGGGGACTGGCCCTCTGGTTTTATCCCTCTCTGGGAATCTGAAAATAAATTGTCCCTAGCAAGGACCCTCTGGTTTTATCCCTCCCTGGGAGTCTGAAAATCTGCTGTGCCTGATAGTGCACCTTCTGTTTGCCAGTTCCCCTATAAGCCCCACTTATACCCCTCTGCCACTGAAACGTAATGTTCTGTATTGTCACCGTATTTCTGAAACCGCATGCATAGCATTTTGCATCACTGCATATCTATTATGTTCTTACTGAGTTTTAGACTCATAGGTGAACTCTCTGATGTAGGTACTGAACCCGAACATGAGGACTTTGTGCCTCAATCTGACTAGTAGATGGCTGGTGGCTCGAGCTCTCGGGGTGGTTGCTGCAGTCAGACACAGTTTTCTGTCCCGAGGTTTAAGTCTTAGTTTTTAAAGAAAAGGTCATAGTTGTAAACTCTTCTGGAAATTCTGCCGTGTTTGTTTTAAAAACTCTGTTAAGGCTCTGTGATTCGTTTTAAAAACCTGTAGGAAATTCTGGTGGATGTATATATATATTGTATAAGTTCTGATGGTCAAGATTTTGATCTCTGTCGACAGTTGATAGATGTCTCCTGAAATATTCTGTATTAATGTCTTGAAATGTTTTGAAAACATTCTGTAATTGCTTGAGATCTCCCTTTTCAGGTCATGCATGGATGGTCCCGAATTTTTGAGCTATCCATGCAGTTTGTTTTCTTGAAATCTGTCATTTGTAATGAAGGTCTGAAACCTGTATGCCTTCTGTTGTGCTCGAGAACCATGTTATGATGTGGTTTGAGAATCTGAGACGTTTAAGTCTTCTGTTTTTATGCCCTATGTCTGTATGCTTTCCTGTCAAAAGTTGTAAATTCTGTCTTTAAAACTATGTCTTCTGATTTCATCTACCGGTAGGAATTTTGCCTGCATCTACCGCCAAACAGTGTTTATGCCTTAGGTTTTCATCTTCCGATTTAAATTGCTATCTTCATCTTCCGATGACGTCAGAACATCTTCCGGCTGACGTCATCACCTTCTGCCGATTACGTTCACTACCTGTATCTGCCGATGACGTCATCACATCTTCCGATGACGTCATCACACATCCCGATTTCACCTGCCTGCCTTCATCTTCCGATGACGTCAGAACATCTTCCGACTGACGTCATACGATGATTTCTGCCTATATCTTCCGCTCAGTTTTACTCGTCTTCAGTTTCTTTTCTTCTGACGATTACGTTTAATGCTTGTATCTTCCGGTTGACGTCATCCATCTTCCGGCTGACGTCATCTCCTCTTCCGGCTGACGTCACCCACTGTTTACTTCTTCCGATTTCAGAGCATCATTTTGGTTTAATTTCATCTACAGCCCAATAGTATTCTGCCTCTTTGAAAAACTAAGTCTTCCGCCAAATTTCTGCCTATGCCTTCCGACTTCATTCCCTATTTTCTGCTGCTATTTATACTCTGTTACTCACTGTAGTTTCTTCTCCTGTGTAAAGTTATGCTCTTTTAGGGTTTGCATTGACAGTGCATGTTTTCTGTCATTCGGTTCTGTTTTCTGTTAAAGTTTTAAAAGTTCAGTTGGCTTTCATAAGTTGTTCCAGTAACGCTGTCTGTTCTGTTTATGTTAAAAAAAAAAAATAGTCACCGTTTTCTGCAAATGACCCAGAGTGACGGCTTGGTTCTCGGGTTCCGATCGGGATCCGGTTTCGGGCTGTCACATTCAAGGTTCGAAGGGCATGTCAGAGTCAAGGAACCATGATGGAACTTGTTAGTTCTGTAAGAAGAAAGGGCACATCAAATCTGAGTGTCGAGAATGCAAAATGTTAAGCGAGCTACTGAAAAAGAAAAACAGCCGATGATGTCGGTGAAGCAGATGACGTAGAAGAAGAAGATTATAGATATGAAGATCTTCTAGTTGTGTAAAAGGGAAACTCAAAGCGAAACAAGGATTGGATTTTGGATACAACTTCTTCGTTTCATATGAGCTACAATCGAAATTAGTTTTCGACATATTGAATAGTGTCAGAAGGTGTCGTGCTAATAGGTAATAATACATCTTGCAAGGTAGTTGGGATTGGAACCATCAAAAAGATGTTTGATGCAGTTGTCAGGACACTGGGTGATGTGTAACATGTTCCCTAGTTGAAAAAGAATTTGATCTCGTTGAGTACTCTGGATTCAAAACGGTACACAAACAGTGTTGTAATTGTAGTTGTAAAGATTAGTAGAGGTGCTCTTGTTATGTTAAAAGGACATAGGAAATCTGCAAATTTATGTGTTACAAGGTTCTACAGTGACAGTTAATAAGGCAAAGAAGTTTATGAATTCACCTTCTAAGAAATTGGTTGTGAAGAATCAGAAGAAATATGGTTCTCAGGTGAAATTCAATTTCGGATCTGAAAGTACATCAGAGGTGGTGAGTCATATTATTACAGATATTCAGTCACCAATTTCAGTTTCACGTCAAAATGATATCGTCAAAGGTATAATCAAGTCGGAGGTTAAAGCTTCGGGATGATATGATGAAACTGTGGGTTATGCGTTGAATGTGTTTGAGGGTAATGGTTCTAGTGGAGAGTCTTCAACATGTTCAGATGCAATTCGTTGCAACAACTCTGATAGTTCAGTGATACCATGAAGGAGGATATGTGATTTTTTCTCTAGTATGTCTCTCAATTTTAAGCGGGGCTTCAACTTAATCGGTATCGATTGCTGAACCGGCCTGGCAGGGTCCTCGTGGAAGATGATGTTATTTTTAATGAAGTTTTGCAAATTTGTTCCCTTGTACCGGAATTTCTTTGAAGATTGAGATTGTTAGAGTTTAGTATTCTGAATTCGTTTTGAGTTGGGCCGAGTAGCCTGCATTGGATCTCTTGTGTGAAATTTGCATCAATGTAGAGATTATTAGAGTTCGGTGTGACCCGAATTTTAGTTGGGTTGGATTGGATCCATATATCAATATTAGAGTTTTATGTTTTCTCTATAAATTGATGTTTAAGTCGCAAAACTCAATTGTACCTTGATTTCCTATAATGAATTTTTTTCATGCCAGTGTTTTGTTCCATTTACGATTTTCCATGTAAATCTTGGTGTCTATTTTCTTTTTCTTGATTATTATTGTTTGATTCTCAACACACGTAATAATGGAATGTCATGTCATAGTCTAAAAATATAAATTATAGGGTTTTTTTTTATTATTTTAAAACCTCAACTATGGGTTTTTTTGAAAAAACCTAAAAGTTTACTATTCATCGAGAAAAATCTTCAACTATCAAAAATAGGCAAAACAAATACTGGAGGATGGCCTTTCTATTTGGATCGGCCGTCCCTTCTAAATTTTTTTCTCGTTTAGTGAGAAGAGAAGCCGCTCCAAGTAGAAGGGCCGGGCTTTTAGAAGAGACGGCTGGTCTAATTAGATCGGTCGTCCCTTCTCATTAAATGCTGTAAAGGCGGTTTGGCAATATTAGAAGGGACGACTGGTCTGATCAGATCAGCCGTGACTCTATCACGGGTCTTTGTCCCATATGGAAGGGACGGCCGGTCTAGTTAGACTAGCTGTCCCTTCTCCCCTATTTAAAACCCCTTCTCCTCTTCCAAAATCACACCAAAATCTCATATCGTCTCCTCTCGTCTCCTCTTCTCTCCTCTTCTCAAATACTTTCTTCATCCAGTGATATTGCTTTCGGTTAATCGGTAAATCGGCGAGGTAATCTTTATTTTATCAATTATATAATTTTTATTTTTTTATTGTATTGACGTAAAAATATTACTTTCGGTTTATCGGTAATTCGGCGAGGTTAATCGGTAATTATATAATTATATAATCTTTATTTTTTATTATATCAATTATATTGACGTAAGAATATTATAATAAATTTCTATATATTAGTTATTTTTTTATTTTAATTAACTTATGATTTTTGTTTTCGTTACATTTTACGCAAAAAAAATTTGTTGTTTCTATCTAAATTCTAAAAATATGGACATTTTAATTTATTAATTTATTTTAATATTTGTATATTTTAACGTTTTTCACTATGTTAGCAACGACGATAGATTCTGATTCAAGTAGATAGGTTTACTTGGACGGGAGATCAACTGGTGATGCCAAAATAGATTGGTATTCAGACGGCACGCCTTCATATGGTGATCTATGAGCATTCGATCACGTAGATGAAAATGAAGAATTATTTGCGTATTCGACCTCAAAAACTCTAGACGATAAGTTTCGAACACCGGTCGGCTCGGATGACGAGCAGGTGGAAAGTAGACCTGTAAGAAAACAAATCGGTATGAGCTTTTTTTTTGGTAGAAAATATGCTTCTTTAGAAGGAATTAAAGAAGAAATACGTAAATATTCTTTGGAAAACGGTTATGGTATAAAATTCACTAAAAGTGAAAAGAACCGACTGACGGCTGCGTGTGAAAATGGATGTGGGTTGCGACTGCATGTTTCGAGAATACAAGAGGTGTGTACGTTTCAAATAAAGAGTTTGATCGACTCTCACAGCTGTTCAAGGAAAGTTGAGAATCGAGACGCTTCAGCAAAATGGATGGCGCAGCATTACCTAGACAGGTTCAAAAGTCACCCTACCTGAGACATTCCTTCTATTATCGAGACAGTGAGGAATGACTTCACTATCGACATTTCACCCAGTCTTGCCACAAGAGAAAGAAGCATAGCTCGAACCCTTAACAAAGGGAAGTGCGACGAACAGTACGGGCAACTGTGGTCATACGCAGCCGAAATATTTAAATCAAATCAGGGCAGCACAATAAAAATTGATGGGACAGTGGGCCCTAATTATTTGAGATTCCAAAGATTGTATATATGCATGGCTGCTGCCAAGACCGGGTTGGTGGAGTGCGGGAGACCCATTATATGCTTGGATGGCTGTCATCTGAAGGGGTAATGTGTCGGCCAATTACTCACAGCCGTCAGTATTGATGGCAATGATGGAGTATATCCCGTTGCTATTGCCAACATCGAATCTGAGTGTGTAGACTCATGGACATGGTTTTTAAAAATATTAAAGCAAGACCTAAACACTAAATCGGGTTACGGTTGGACACTTATTTCAGATCGACAAAAGGTATAATGCATTTTTATATTTTATTTCAAATTTTGGGGCATTGTGGTAGTAATATTGTTTTATTGACGTTGCTTTTTATGCAAATATCAGGGGTTGCAGAGAGTTATTCGAGAACAATTCAAACATGTTGAACATCGCTTCTGCCTCTGGCACATGTACGTGAATTTTAAAAAGCATTTTTGGGGTAGAGCATACAGAGATGCGATGTTGAATGTAGCCAGGGCACCCACGGAGGCGCATTTCGAGCATGAAATGCGTAAATTATACCAGCTTAGTCCGGAGGCCCACGCAATGGCTTCGAGTAGAAGAGTCTAAATATTGGGCTAGTTATGCCTTCTCTTCGAATCCCAAGTATGATCTGGGATTGAATAATTTGTGCGAGTCATTCAATGCACTTCTTTTGCATATCAGAGACAAACCGATCCTGACCATGTTCGAGATGATCCGAAAGCACTTGATGACTCGCATCGTGAAGAAATTTGAGAAGGTGATCCAATCAACTGACGTTCTGTGTCCCCAAATAAGGAAAAAGCTTGATAAGCTAACGAGTGCATCTGGAAATTGGAATGCATCGTTTGCGGGAGCTGGATGATTTTAGGTCAGCAACGGATACGAATAATTCATTATCGACATGAATTTGTATGTGTGCAACTGTACCTGGTGGGAGCTTATAGGAATCCCCTGTGTCCATTTCATTCCTTGCATGTACTGGATGAGAGTAGCGCTAGAAAATTACATGAATGCATATTATCACAGGGCAAAATACCTGCAAATGTACTCACATTATATTCGTCCCATTAGTGGCCAAATAATGTTGCCGCCCGTAGAAGGACTTAGCGAAATCCTCCCGCTCAAAAGAAAGCTCCACCCTGCGGTGTCGTATATGTCAGCAGCAGAGGCATAATACTCGCACTTGTCCTAACCAGGGATCAACTTCAGGCGCAGCTACGCAAGAGACATTAATGGGCTTCAACACATTTGACGGGACGTAGAAATCTTCGACACGCGGCTGTGGCAGAAATTGTTGAATTTTTTGTTGGCGGAGAAACGAGTCATTCATTTTTTTATTTTTTGATTTATTTATTAATTTAATTTTTTTTAAGGTACCATTTATTAATTTAATTTTGAGGTTAGTCAAATAATATATGAATGTACCATTTATTCCTTTTTTCTAAGGTACCATTTATTCTTTAATTATTAATTTAATTTTTTTAGATTAGTCAAATAATATATTAACTTATGTTAAACACATTATTAAATTTTAAACAAAATATATAGTAATTTCATTCGTTTATATTAAATTTATATTTTAATAATTAATTATATTAACTTATATTAAATACATTACTAAATTTACATAATTTAGTAAAAAAAAAACTTATTTTAAAATGTATATTATTACAAAAATAAACTACTCGATATAAAATTAAAGTACATAAAATTTACAGACGAAAAGTAAAGTGCATGAAATTAAATACAAAAAACTAAACTAAACTACGCCGATGGGTCATCGTCGTCTTCGTCTCCCTCTCTGTTTCTACTTGCCATCCAATTTGCCTATGAGAAGTTGGATCTCCCGCTGCTGGCTCTGCTGTACATCAGACACAGTACATCAATCACCTGCTATAGCTACTGCTACTGTGTCTGATGCATCTGATACACCTGTTGCTGGTGCGTCTGCTGCATCTAATACATCATCTACAGATACTGCCTCGTGTCTCATCCAGGGGTTTCCTCCTCCTGGGGGGCCAATGGCGGCGATGTGACATCCACCATCGGCACATCCCGAAAGGTGGATGCCCCCTGATCGTTCTTTAGCCCCTAATTGTCATCGACGTCCACGAGACCCATCAGAATCAAATGATTTCTACCAAATACGTCGGTCGATTTGGGGGCTCTACTCAGCTCGTTACTCGGTAGCTGAATCTCAGCTCGCTCGATGATCTTCATAATCAATGCGCCGTATGGGAGATTCTTGTTAGATGTCCGCTCGACTTCACACATGTGCCCTATAATCAAGAAGCCAGGGTCAAAGGGCTTCCCGTTGAATAGCTTCTCCATGACATACAGGTCTATGTAGCTCACGAGATGTCTATGTCCTTCTCGCGGCAGAAGGGTGTGGGTTAGCAGGTTGAGAAGAACCCGCCCTCTAATATTCAAATCACTCGATCGTGGTTTCACGAACTGGACAGCCCGGAACCGGATCCCGATCGGAATTCGAGAGCCAAGCCATCACACCGGACATTTAACGAAAAACGGTGACTATTTTTTTTAAAAAAACAGACTGAACATTTACAAAACTATACACAGAGGGAGAGAAGATATTCTCTGGTTTGAAAGCAAAACGGGTTTCAATGAAGGATGGCAGAAGAAAACCGAAATGCAGGAATGTAGACGGAGAACAATTAGGAATCAGAATACAACAAATTGACAGAAGGAAAACAGGAAGACAGGGATATTAAAGAGAATCTTAAACTGGAGAAGAAACATATTGTGGAAGGCTACAATGTATAACAGAAACCATAGACAATCGGGGATGAATAATAGAAGAGAAAAAAGGTAAAAACAGAAAACAGAAATGGGCGATAAAACATAGAAATAGAATAAAACAGGAAGACGTAGGCGGAAGACTTAGTTTCAAAACAAAAACAATAAAATACTGTTGGGCGGAAGATGTGAGCTGATGTCAGGCGGAAGATGCATTTGCAAAGACAGAAGTAAGGATGACGTCAGGCGGAAGATTAAAGCTATCGGTGGATTCAGATACGACAAAAGACGAACAGTATTCAGCGGAAGAGGCTGAGTAAAACTGGGCGGAAGAGGTGGTGACGTCAGCCGGAAGATGGGTGACGTCAGGCAGAGGATACAGACAGCAGACGGAATTCGGATGGGGTGATGATGTCAGCCGGAAGATGGATGACGTCAACCGGAAGATACAGACAGCAGATGAGATCGGATGAGGTGATGACGTCAACCGGAAGATACAGACAGCAGATGAAATCAGATGAGGTGATGACGTCAACCGGAAGATGGATGACGTCAACCAGAAGATACAGACAGCAGATGAGATCAGATGAGGTGATGACGTCAGCCGGAAGATGGGTGACGTCAACCGGAAGATGCAGACAGAAACTGTAAATAAACTGGGCGGAAGACGAAATTTTAAGGGCAGCGGTGGATGAAACTTCTAAAGAGGAGCGGGCAGCGGTGGACATAATTTCTAAAGACAGCAAAACAAGCGGGCAGCGGGCAGCGATGGATGAAATCGGAAGATGAGTTTTTAAGGCAAATTTACAACTTTTGACAGGAAAACATATAGACAGAGAGCTTAAAACAGAAGACATAGAAGTCTCAGATTTCTCGAACCACATCAAAACATGGATCTCGAACACAACAGAGAACATGACAGAAACTCAAGGAATTTCACTCTACATAAAAGCTCTAAAACCAGAGATCATTCATGCATAAGCTAACTGGAAAATATTCCAAACCATTTCAGAATACTTCAAAACATCATTCAACTGTCAAATACAGCACAAACAGAAAGCATGAAAGTTATAAACCTTCAATGCCCGATTCTACACAAGTATGTAGAGCACACTTTACAATTTACAGATTCAAAGGAAACAGACTACATGGATAGTTCCAAAACCAGAAGTCATCCACGCACAAACTAACAGATAATACTCCAAACAATTTCAGAATATTCAGAACATGAATTCAACTGTCAAATACAGCATTTTTTTTTTTTAAACTTAGACGTCAAAATCTGTACATTATTTTAAAATCTGAGGATCAGTACAGAACCTAACATATATTTGCAGATTCTACCAAAAGAAGAGTTTTTACAGAATTTTTACAACACAACCAGAACTTCCAGAAGACTTTACAGATATAGACATTACAGAAAACTTAAACCTCAGGTCAGAATTTGTCTGACTGCAGCAACCACACCCCCATGAGCTCGATCCACCAGCCACCTATTCATCAGACTGAGGCACGAAGTCCTCATTTTCGGGTTCAGTACCTACATCGGGGAGTTCACCTATGAGTCTAAAACTCAGTAAGAACATAACAAATATGCAGTGATGCAAAATGCTATGCATGCAGTTTTCAGAAATACAGTGACAGTACAGAACATTACATTTCAGTGGCAGAGGGGTATAAGTGGGGCTTATAGGGGAACTGGCAAGTGCACGACAGGCACAACAGAGATACAGAACAGAACAGAAACAGATCTGGGGGCCAGTCCCCGTCCCACACTTAACCGGTACATTTCAGTCAGATTTTATCTTGCTTAACTTCAAAACCGTGTACAGAAAACAGTTTTGCATGAACTTTCAGAAAATCGTGTATCCATGGACATTTACAGTGCTTACAGTTGATACAGCAGAGAACAAGAAGATAAAACAACAGGAACCTAAACATAAACCACAGAACTTAACTCTAACCCTTCTACCCGAAACCAGCCAACAGAATGTAAAACCTAGTACCTCCGAGATGTAGGGCCTTAAGGGCCAGCCTACGGATATGAACTTACCTGTTTGCTGTAGAGTTGATAGTCCTGAACGTCTCGGAAATGCTCGAACCTGTACATGCACGTTCAGAAAATAAACAAGCTACAAATGCTAACAAATAAGTTAGAAGAATTTGTTCCAAACTCATTCAAACCCTTAGAAAACAAATCAGTGTGTTTTCATCCAAAAACAATGAGTTTTACCAAAGTATCACAATCCTTCACTCCAACCAAGACTCACTTTAAACTTGTCCAAACTTGTTAGCATTTAAAAGATGCTTACCCTAGTAGAAAAACAGAAAGGAGCCGAGGAGATCGAAGTAGCTTCGATGGCTGATTGTCGACTGGAAGAGAGAATGCAGAGAAGAGAATGGAGAGAGAGCAGAGAAGTGAAATGAAGAGGGTTTCACGTAGGAGGAGGAACTTAACTTCCTCAACAAGCTGCCATGTGTCAGCTATCCATTGGCGATCTCCCACCAACCATAATTTCTCCCCAATTTGCCCTTCCATGCATTTCAAACTTAGTATTTTGTTAGTTACACATTAGTTAGGCTCTCCCCACACTAAATGCTCCAACATTTTACAATGAAATTGTTATCGTATTTATGGCAATTTAAATCCATACAATAATTCAACAGATTATTACACGGCCGAAATGCCGGGTGTTACACGAACCCCCCAATGTTAGAATTGCGATGAATTTTTCGTAGGAACTCTACTCCCTCGGGTAATGTGAAAAAAGAAAAATCTCGGGAATGATGGTAATATTGCTCCGCGCTTTCCATGGCAAACCCCAGTACTTCATTCACTATCTCTGGACATATCGCAACCTCCGTACCAAGGATGTAAGTCTTCAAACCATTAAAAACTCCCGACCTCCCGGTTAGTGTAAAGTTCGCGTAGAACAAGCGAACTATTCTCTCGCAAGTACGGCCCCTAAATGAATACACCCTACGTAGGCCAATGCTGTCAAACATCTCTTTAATCCCCAAAGACTTCCAACCTTCAAAGTTGACACTCTTCCAATAAATAATTGAGCATTTTTGCAAATCATTCTCAAACTTCATCTTGCACTCTTCATTCCGAAATTCCATAAGACTACTTGAAATAGCATCCATCTTCGTCGCTAATGAAGGTATTGATCAAGATATTAAAATGAAAAATATTAAAAAAAGTAAGGATTTGTAAAACGTGGAGAGTACTGATCAGGATAATTCCCAGGAAAGAATGTATTGGACATTCTCCTTAAACAGAATTACCTTTCTAAGTAAGTTCCCAGGAAAGGCTATAGGGGTCATAAACGGATCACTTAAATTCCAGTCTCCTAGATAGAATTTACTTACACAGTACAATTAAACCACTAAATAAGCGGAACGAGAAAACAATAGCAGATGATGCATTACTAAACTTCAAAAAATATAATATTAACTTAAATACAATTTATATTAAATAAATTACTAAACTTATATTAAAAGATATCTCATTAAAGAATGCAATATAATTCAAGTACATAAAATTTACAAACTAAAATACAATGAAAAAAAAGTAATATTAACAGTTAAAAATAAGATAATATTATATAAAATAAAATACATTAAAAAAATGAAGATACGGTAAAAACAAGAAAATAAAATATTATAAAAGATATTTTTTAAGTGTATTATGAAAGAAAATTACAAATATTTACAAAAGATAGATTAAAAATTAAAATTATATAAAAAATCTTATAATTCATACCTCGCCGAATTGTCGATTAACCGAAAGTAATATCGCCAGAGGAAGAAAGTATTCGAGAAAATGAGAGGAGAGAAGAAAATTTTGGTGTGATTTTGGAAGAGGGGGGTTGGGGTTTAAATAGGGGGAGAAGAGACGGCCGTTCTAACTAGACCGGCCGTCCCTTCTATATAAGACAAAGACCTGTGACTATATCACAAGTCTTTATGCAGCAAGAAGGGACGGCTGGTCTAACAGACCGGCCGTCCCTTCCATATGGGAAAAAAGACTCATGACAGACAGTCGTGACGGCTTTTTAGTGAGAAGGGACGGCCGGTCTAATTAGACCGGCCGTCCCTTCTAAAAGGTCGGCCCTTCTACTTGGACCGGCTGCCTCTTCTCACTAAAAGACAAAAAAATTTAGAAGGGACGGTCGGTCTGAATAGAAGATTTGTTTTGCCTATTTTTGATAGTTGAAGGTTTTTCTCGATGAATAGTAAACTTTTAGGTTTTTTTTTTTTAAAAAAACCCATAGTTGAGGGTTTAAAATAAAATAAAAACCCCTAAAATATATTACAAACATAATATCATTTGAAATTTATTTTAAAAACATGAAACTATAAAAGTTTTTGAGGTGTAATCCAAAAAACCCGAGCTATTCCTCTCTCCCACATAAAAATGTTGTGGTGTTAACCAAACACACCGTCACATTCTGATCTTCAGAATGCTAGGGTATTCATAACTTGACATCGGCATACTTCAAATAATTTCATGGCGTTAACTAGATGTTGCGACCTCCGATGCTTGACCATTATTTTTCGACAAAAATCATATTTTCTCGCAAAACTATTAATACCTATGTTTTCAAAATCAAACTCTCTATCATTTGACATCAATTTTGCCGATCAAAACTTTTCCAAGTGCAAATTCATCATCTATACGTTCAAATCTAAAGAGTTCTGATTATTTTACCTATTTCACGATTTCTGTGACAGCCCGAGTCCGAATCCCTATCAGCAAGAATCCGAGAGCCAAGCCATCACTCAGGACGGTTAACGAAAAAACGGTAAACGGTGACTATTTTTTTTTTTTTTTTTTGCATTTAGAACATTACATACAGGAAGAAAACTCTTACAGGAACTGAGGGCTGGAAGACGTGAAAACAGGAAACAGAAGGCAGGAACCTATTGAAATCGGATTGCAGGAATGCATGGCAGAAGGGATTCAAAATACTTAAAACAGAATCAGAAGACATGTTAAATTTTAAACCACAGAAATAATAGACTGAAGAAAACAGGGAGACAGAAGTAAATTAAAACTTTGAACATCTAAGGTATTGGGCGGGCAAGGAGGAATCTGAAGAGTGCAGGAAGGAATGTAAAAAGAATCTGAATTACAGTTATAAATGGCAGTAGAAAACAAGAAATAGAGGCGGAAGACATAGGCAGAAGACTGGCGGAAGAAATCTATCAGATGATGTAGTTTTGAAGGTAGAAGCAGAGATGACGTCAGTCGGAAGATACAGACAACAGATGAAATCGGATGAGGTGATGACGTCAGCCGGAAGATGGATGACGTCAGTCGGAAGATACAGGCAACAGATGAAATCGGATGAGGTGATGACGTCAGACGGAAGACACAGGCAGCAAATGAAATCGGGTGAGGAGATGACGTCAGCCGGAAGATGGATAACGTCAGCCGGAAGATACAGGCAACAGATGAAATCGGATGAGGTGATGACGTCAGCCGGAAGATACAGGCAACAGATGAAATCGGATGAGGTGATGACGTCAGCCGGAAGATACAGGCAACAGATGAAATCGGATGAGGTGATGACGTCAGCCGGAAGATACAGGCAACAGATGAAATCGGATGAGGTGATGACGTCAGCCGGAAGATACAGACAACAGATGAAATCGGATGAGGTGATGACGTCAGCCGGAAGATACAGGCAACAGATGAAATCGGATGAGGTGATGACGTCAGCCGGAAGATACAGGCAACAGATGAAATCGGATGAGGTGATGACGTCAGCCGGAAGATACAGGCAACAGATGAAATCGGATGAGGTGATGACGTCAGCCGGAAGATACAGGCAACAGATGAAATCGGATGAGGTGATGACGTCAGCCGGAAGATACAGACAACAGATGAAATCGGATGAGGTGATGACGTCAGCCGGAAGATACAGGCAACAGATGAAATCGGATGAGGTGATGACGTCAGCCGGAAGATACAGGCAACAGATGAAATCGGATGAGGTGATGACGTCAGCCGGAAGATACAGGCAACAGATGAAATCGGATGAGGTGATGACGTCAGCCGGAAGATACAGGCAACAGATGAAATCGGATGAGGTGATGACGTCAGCCGGAAGATACAGGCAACAGATGAAATCGGATGAGGTGATGACGTCAGCCGGAAGATACAGGCAACAGATGAAATCGGATGAGGTGATGACGTCAGCCGGAAGATACAGGCAACAGATGAAATCGGATGAGGTGATGACGTCAGCCGGAAGATACAGGCAACAGATGAAATCGGATGAGGTGATGACGTCAGCCGGAAGATACAGGCAACAGATGAAATCGGATGAGGTGATGACGTCAGCCGGAAGATACAGGCAACAGATGAAATCGGATGAGGTGATGACGTCAGCCGGAAGATACAGGCAACAGATGAAATCGGATGAGGTTTCAAAGGCAGAATTTACAACCTTTGACAGGAAGACACACAGACAGAGAGCATAAAACATAAGACCCAAAAGTCTCAGATTCTCAAACCACTTCAAAACATGGTTCTCGAGCACAACAGAAGGTATAACAGAAACTTAAGGATACAGAAAATATTCCAAACCATTTCAGAATACTTCAGAACTTAATCCAACTGTCAAATACAACACAAACAGAAGGCATGAAAATTGTAGACCTTCAATACCCGATTCTAAACAAGGTTGTAGAACATACTTTACAATTGACAGATTCAAAGAAACAGACTGCAGGGATAGTTCTAAAACCAGAAGTCATCCATGCACAAACTAACAGAAAATATCCCCAACAATTTCCAGAACATTCATAACATGAATTAAACTGTCAAATACAGTAGTTTTTGAAACTTAGACATCAAAATCTGTGCATTGTTCTAAAATCTGAGGATCAGTACAGAACCTAACATATATTTGCAGAATTTCCAACACAGAAGTTTTAAATACATAAACAGAACATAGTTTAGAATTTCACTCTCTCAATCGGGAATTTGTTTGACAGCCACAACCAACCCGAGAGCTCGAACCACCAGCAACCTATTCATCAGACTGAGGCACAAAGTCCTCATTTTTGGGTTCAGTACCTACATCAGGGAGTTCACCTATAAGTCTAAAACTCAGTAAGAACATATAAAACAATGCAGTGATGCATATGCTATGCATGAACTTTCAGAAATACAGTGATAGTACAGAACATTACGTTTCAGTGGCAGTGGGGTATAAGTGGGGCTTATAGGGGAACTAGCGAACAGTGGGTGCACTATCAGGCACAAACAGTTATACGGTACAGTACAGAAACAGATCTGGGGGCCAGTCCCCGTCCCACACTTAACCGATACATTTCAGTCAGATTTATCTTGTTTAGTTTCAAACAGTGTACAGAAATCGGTTTTGCATGAACTTTCGGTGAAAACGTGTATGCATGAACATTTTCAGTGCCTGAACTTACAATAGCAGACGACAGAAATAACAGAACATACTGTGAAGCAGAACACAGACAACTCAGAACATAAACTATAACGTTTCTACCCAAAACAACCCGACAGAAATGAAACACCTAGTACCTCCGTGATGTAGGGCCTTAAGGGCCAACCTACGGTTATGAACTTACCTGTTTGCTGTAGAGTTGATGTTCTTGAACATCTCGGTTTCAGTAGTTTGTGAACCTAAAACGTGATTATACGGTCATTAACCTTAAACCTCTCAAAAATCAGAAAATAGTGTAGTTAAACTTGTTAACTACCGACGAAAATTACCTTCACTGAAGAAAATAGAAGAATGCAGGAGAAACAAAGTGTGGAACTTTGTTTCAGTCGCCTGGAAGAGAAGAATAGAGAGAAGGAAGGGAGGAAGCAGAGAAGTGAAATGAAGATTTCACGTAGGAGGAAGAACTTAGCTTCCTCAACAAGTTGCCAAGTGTCAGTTATCCACTGGCCATCTCCCACCAACCCTAATTTATCTCCAATTTGCCCTTCCATGCATTTCAAACTTAGTGTTTTGCTTAGTTGTACATTAGTTTGTTTTCCAACAAAACACATATTTTATTAATATTAAATCAATCCCGCAAAATGATTTGGGAAATAATTACAGCCAAAAGGCCGGGTGCTACAGTTTCACCGTGTGAAACTTATATCAATCGACTCGGCTCATCTTTACGCAACTTTCATGTTGAAGCCCTGTTGAAATACTCGTCGGATTTCAATCTCCGACCACCTAAGATCGTGCTCTCTCTCTCTACCTCAAGAGAATTTCCTTTTCCTTTTTCTTTTTATTTAATTTTTTTATATATTTAAATTTTAATTAAATTAGTAATTCTAATTAACTCTTATTTATACTTTAAACTATTATCAATTTAACTTTCAACTTTGTAAGAACTATGAAATTACCATTCTTAATTATGCTTTAATCATAATTAATGTTTTAATTAATGTAACGACCCCAAAAAATGTTATTTTAATTTTTTCCAATTTGAAACCTTAAAATTTTTCCCAAATCGATTTACAAATTAAGTTAAATCGGATCTTTATAAAACCCTAATTTTCTAAGTTCAAAATTATTAAAAATAGCAGGAATCATTTATTAAGCGGAAGCTTGAAACAACTATAAATATTAAATACTAAACAAACATTAAATAAAACCTCATTTATTAATTTCAAAACAATAACGTAGTTAATTGAAAAATCCAATAGCTGATGAAATAAATTATTCAATGGAAAACAAACTGAAATTAAATACAACTAAATGTGTAATAGTCTTTTAAACGATAAAAATCATAACTTTAATTTATTATTCGAAACCAATGGCAGCATCTTCCTCTGTATGCTGGCCTGCCTCTGGCAAATTCTCGATGAGTGCCATTTTTTCTTCAGATAAAAATTCACCTACATCACAAAACTAATGCGTGAGATAAACTCAGTAAGTAAAAACACGTGCATGTGACTTTAATTGCATACATTACCTAATTTCATGCTTTAAAAGTTACATACTAGATGAAATTCATTTTCCCATCCTTACCATGCATTCAGGCTTTTAGAAAACTTGCGGTTTCTTACCCTCATAAAGTTTTATCAGCCATCTTAATAACCATACATTCAGGCTCTCATTAGCCATCTCATGGGTTCCGTCAATCCTATTCGTTTTCATGCATTTCATACACTCATGCATCATGACCTATCATTTTTATCTTTCTACGTTCCTATATCAATGCTTATACATGTGTGTCCAAAACATAATTAACAAAATAAAATGCTTTAAAGAAAATAATTTAATAAATGTTTCGTGATGTAGGGCCTACGGCCAAAACATTGAAAAACCTAGTGCTTTACTTGCCTACATTTCGAGAGAGATATGGAATAAGGTTTTAGGTATTTTTCCCGAGCGTTGGATTGATCTTCTTTGCCTAAAAATTAGGGACATTTAAATTTTATTCCAAAACAGTCCTTTTGAAAATAATTAAGGTAGAGATTCCTTATCAATAAAATAGAGTTGGATTTTTGAATTGATTTGAGCATCCTTAACGATCCAAAAATATTCGGTTGAATGATTTTGGGTTTGGGCCAGTTTGGTCAATTGGGTCGTTCAGTCACTGGTCTAGTTCAACTTTAAAAATGGTTTGGGTGGTTTGGTTCGGTTCAGAATAAAATTCTAACTGCCTTTCTTCTCCCTTTTCGTGGTGTTCTACATAGAGAGAGAGAGAGAGTGAGAGTGAGAAACAGATCGAGCGAGAGATCGAGCGAGAGAGGAGTATCGCGAAGAACTCTACCTCCTACGTTGCGTGGTGTGTCGTCGTCAGGAGGTGCCTCAGTTGACAGAGATGGGGCTAGGTCGAGAGAAGGAGAGGTTTCGCCCGAGTCTGTGGTGGTCGGAGTAGTTGGCTAGCGGTTCCAGCAAGGCGAGAGTTTCTCTTAATATTTCTCTGTTTTCAGAAATCGGGAGAAAAGGGATTTGTGTGTTTGCTGTGATTTTCTCCTATCACAATGCAGACTTAAATTCTAGGGAAGAATTTCAATTCTTTCATTAGAAAAATTGTACGAATTTGATCAACCAATTTGATCAGATTCACAAACTAGTTTAGGAAAGATTTTCCTCTATTATAATTTTCTTTTTTTTTTGTAGAATATTGACTTGAGATTAGGGCTGAATTGGGTAACGATTTTGTGCTGAAATTAGAGATTTTGCTTGATTGGATTATGATTTAGGGTTTGATTTACTTCCTTAAATGAGATTAAGAAACTAATTGATTTCTTAATTTGGGGATAAATTTTGATGTGTTACAATTAAGCATGTAATACATGTCAATTTTCTATTGGTCACATATTTTCTTTGTAGAAATAGCTAAATCACCTTTGCATGAATCATTTTAATTTATTTTACGATCCTCAATTCATTCCAAAGTCCTTTAATGACTTATCGAAACTATAACTTTTACTTCAATTTTCTCTTAATCCAAGTATTAACTTCGAATTTGCATGAGTTTTTCATTCTCAATTCAATTTACTTAATCTTACAGTCATTGAATTCTTATTTTCTTCTCTTCCATTGTTTACCATTTGAATGAAAATTTGACCATGGTCTCTTCTCTTTATTGGATAACCCCCAAAATTAGAAACATCAAATATACATACTACAATGTCCAACCAAATAGTATCAGAATAATAATAATGACCGTATAAACATGTCTAAATCATAATTACAGGTCAATCTCTGTTCGAGTAGGAAGAAGTGACGATAAGGAAGAGTTTTGACTACAAACCTGGTCCAAAGTTCACTTGGTTCATATAAAGCTGGCTCGGCCTAGGAAGGGTCGGTTAGGTCCTGAACCTCTATGGGCTTGGCATGTATATAGGTTGGGTTGGTTCTGTTTGAGAATCTGGGTTGCAAGCTTGCGCTCGTACTTTAGGGCTAACATCAGGGCATCATGCATGTCTCGAGCAGGATGACACAAACATTATCTTGCAATTCTAGAGCCAATCCATCAAGGAAGGCCCTTATACGGGCTGACAGTTTATAAAACTGGTCTCCACAGTCATCAACAAAGCTTGTTGGAGACAAGCCCATGAGTTGTTCTTGGGGAGGAGTAAATTCCCTTGGGCCGAATTCCGGACCCACGGCATACTTTAAGTCCTTCTACGTTAAACTGGGCTCCACCTCCAAAATCCATTCATAGGAATTCACGCATGGCCCACTAGGTAATCACAAACAGCCAACACGTTGTTGTCGGCGTGCACCCATGGCAAATGGAAGTATTGCTTGATTTTCTTAACCCACACTGGCCAATGGCCATCCATCACTGTCGAAGGTTGCTATCTCAACCCGGGGTGGGGTCCTCCAGCTTCCATATGGCGACCAAGGGTCGTCTACTGGACATTGTTCAAGTCAGACATAAGCGTCTCGTGAACAGTCCTCTAACCGGTTCAACTGTCGACGAGCAATTGTCTGGTGATCGACAGAAGGAGGCGTCATTCCTTGTTGACCCAACTCTCATGGTTCGATAGCCTTGCCCTCGTGTTTAATAGTTTGTGCATTAGTGCCCTCCCCTGGGGACCGACAACTGGCATTTCTAAGCATAGTGAGTTCCTCCAACGACTTTGGAAGCCCTTGAAAGGTCGCCTCAAGTAAACAAGTTGTTCCTTCACCATTCTAGGTCCTTCTCAAACTCCTCTAATCTATCTCCTTTCATGGAAGATTTTGCAGTCCGGGATTGGAGTGGCTCTGGTACGAGTGATGACAAGTAATAGTAGGATAGGAATACTTCTATGGAAACACAACTACCAAGTCAATAACATAAAAAAAATAAAACAATAAAAATCAACAGACAAACTCGACAACAGCCTTCAAGGCAATTCCTCCACACTAACATCTCTCTCTCTCTTCTCGTTAGTATACCTCCTAATAAGGGTTGAATTTATAATTAAAATAATAAAAAAAATCAGACTCGATCAGGCCTAGACTGGCTCATTGACGTAATGCCTAAAAAAGCCTCGCATTATCTTGAATTTTCTTACATGTCACTGTTAATTTGGCTTTATTCATCGTTATAAACATTTTAGACGAAAAGAAACTCAAATATGGCCTTGAAATAGGATTCCAAGTAATAGAAAACATGACAGCTTTCGTAGTCCAAGAGCACTCCCCATTACCACATTGTTGTTACTAACTCAGAATGTTTTGGAGTAATTTGTTCTCAGAGACAACACGCGTAGCTTCCAGACCAAGGACAAAAAACTACACAAACTGATTATTAGCCCAAACATTGCTGAAACAAGTTTTGCTACTCAGCCCTTCAAGCCTCACTCACTTCTTCCCACGCAGCTTTGTCCCAAGAGCTCTTTCAAGTTTCATTATTACTTGCTGATTTGGAATCGCTTTCCCTGATTCGTACTCCTGAATGATTTGAGGCTTCTCATTGATTAACTGTAAATGATCTAGTAGTCAGTATTTTGAATCAACAATACATATATGTGTGTATATATATATATATAAAAACAAAGTGTAGGTGCGTGTGTACGAGTGATGTTTTACCTGAGCAAGCTGAGACTGGGTAAGCTTTTTCTCTGTTCGTGCTTGAATTAAGGCCCTTTTCAGCTCAGTTGGTACACGATCATCTGTACTCCAATTAAATGACATTTGAATTGATAAAAGACAAAGCAACAGATATTTATTTTCAATCTACATAACTTATAATACATTCAGAAAGAAGAAAATTAACCATAATATAATCAGGGGCATATGTACTCCAATACTCGTGTGCATTGCATACTTCTATGTCGCAAAAGCTTACTCCAAATCTGTAAGTATATGCCTATGCAGTAGAACTTACGTATGAAACAATTGTTTCATATGAATTTACATATAAAACTAACAGACTGAAAATTGATCATGAGCTACAAACAGAGCCAGGCGCACATGAATTCAGAGTGGGACAACTGCCACTTAACTGAAATTGTGTTGGTAGCATTGACTGAGACACTAATAAATATAAAAACACTAGTTAGGATCTTAAAAAAGCATACTTTCCATGTAAAAGCCATTGCTGATGCACAGTTGAATATCACATCAATAAAGGTAGCAGCAAATTCCTTGCAATTAAGGCAAATCTCCAAGTCCAGAGTCCAAATATATCCACAATTATCCAAATGGAAAATAATATCCACAACTAGAAGTACTTACGAGCAAGGTTCTCTGTCTCCTCATCCAGCTTCCTTGTATTCAAAGAAGTGCTGCTTGAGGCAGCTTTATTTGTACCGGCATTAGCTGGGAAGTGAAATAAAATTATTAGAAAAGAAGATTGTTCAATGTAATCGGATTAGACGACAATATCAAGAATTTTAAAGCTCAACAAGTAAGACAGTTGGGACAGTCTAAAAGCCAATCAAATTTAGCGAACAGATGGGAGAAAAATAGGAAAATAATTCTTTAATCAAAACATCAACATCGTGTCTAAAATCAACTAAGAATAGATTAGGGGCAGATAAAAAGTGTTTTCTGGCTACAAAACATTAACAACTTGATTATTTGCAGAGATTCTAGTTCGCTTCAAATATATAATATGATGCCATCTGAAAAACAAATTAAAGCCAGAGACTTATTCCAATAATCGCAGTCTAGATATTAAAAGAGGTTCGCAAATTTTAAGAGCCCGGCCTAAATGTCATTAGCACCGATTGAAAATAATCCTTCTACATCGGACGTCATGAATTCAAGTGCCAACGGCTGTTTCAATTAATAATGATACCAAACACTACGATAGAATGGAGATCTGAACCAATCATCATATGTACGCCGTATCAATCTTTCTGACACTCGCTTGTTCATTACTCCTACGCATACGTCCTAAGCAATAGAAAACATAAAATTCCGACGAAGCTCACAAGAACAACTTGTTTATCATCAGAAAGAAATAGATTGTAGAAGAAGCTAACATTTTTTGACAGTTTCGATTTCTGCGCCAGCACGGCGAGCAGCGTTGACGGCTTTCTCGTCCTTCTTAGCGGCAGCGTTGGGAGCCTTCTTCCGTATCACAACTGGTTCCCAGTCCTGCGTGATCGGTCCGACTCCTGACATTGATCGTCCTTGCCGAATTCGCTTCTAGCTAAGTTGAGCTGATTCCTGATCCTAGGGCTCGTCAAGAAGATAAAATGATATGATGGAAGCTTCTACACACTCCGTCTGGTTTTATATTTCTCTTGTCCTACACACTTGATTAATTACTAACCGATATTATTGTAAATCAAATTAATTGACATTGTCAAGCCACAGTATTAGTATATAACTCCATATTTCAATATTATACTTTTTTTATTATACAATTAAAGCAAATTAGTTTCTTTATAATATATGACAAATAATCCTCTCCTCAATTTTCAGAAGTTTGGTCAAAGTAAAAAGGGAAAATACTATATAAACTTTATCCTTCGTGTCAATGATATTTTAGACCTTAACTTATTTTGTTAGACAAATAAAGTTTAATGTATCCTCTGTTTGCATTTTATATTTTATTGCTACTCTATTCTAAATTAGATGTCTAGACTTCTACATGACTCTTTGAATTTCTGGGTGGATGGGGTGTCTGCATGTGTCTCTGGCTTTCGCAATTTGAACTTCGTAAACAGTGCATCAAGACCACTCGTCCGCATTTGATCTCAAGGTGGCTATAGAGTTATATTCAATATTTTAATCCTTTTTTGATTTAATTTTTAATCGAAATTGTACTTCCTACTTATGTATGCTATAATTTTGATATTCACTCGTGATAATTTGTTTTTTTATGGGACCGCCACACAAGAATCCTTCTCAAATATCAATATATCATTGTACTTTAGTCAATATAATTTTTAAACTATCTAAATATCATCAAAGGATGTTATATTTGGAATAGAATCCATTTCGTTATTTCGTGATAGTTCTAAGACAACCCAAAATATTGGACGAAAGTGCATTCCACGCCTAGCTCACTTGTAGATTCTAGCACCACAACACAACATGTGCTGTGATTCTACACATAATGGATAAGTGTCTGACACAATAATGTTGGGTCAACTATAACCCAAAAATGAGTTTTAGGTAGCCGGATCTTCCCCATTTTTTACCCTACTTGGTCAACTACAATAGCCAGCACCATGATAACATCTTCCCCATGCTAAAATATTACCCCTAGTCCATTTTTAATTAGATTTATCAACAGAATCTTTGATAATTCACATTCAATTAGCATTCCCTCCAATTGATGACTATGGCAAACATTATTCATATTACATGAATTATCAAGAGTAAATATCAAAGTTACATTTTATAGAATACATAAATAGCAAGTACAATTTGGGGTAGAAGACTCAATCGAAAAAAGGATTAAAGTGTTACACAGGCGCCCTCAGATCAAGTGTGGATGCCCATTCTTGAGGCACTGTTTTTTGAAGTCAAGTTACGGAAGACTGGAGACACATGCAGACACCTAAAGAGCCTTGCAGAAGTTCAGACACCTGTTAACTGGAAGAGTACCGATAAAGTCTAAAATGCTAATGGAGGATACATTGAAATTTGTTTTGTTGAAAAAATATGTTAAGATCTAAATTGCAACTGAGCTCAAAGAATAGGGTTTATATTGTACTTTTGCCCAATCAATAAAAATGCCCAAGAGCTAACATTGTTTAAAGTCTGACGTGAATTATTATATTAAGCGCAAATTTACAATATCTTAACAAGTAATACAATAATAAAAAATTGGATATTGTACTCAGAAAAGATTTGATAAAAGTTTTCTATAAAATCATTTTAAACTTTTACATAAAAAAGATTTAATTTTTATAAGTGATGAGATTAATAACTAAGAATTAAAATAGAGCAAATAACAAGTGAGATAAATCTATACGAAAGGTGATTGAGAATCAATTTTTCCATCTCTTTATAATTTTCTATTTACGTGTCACAACAATGTTATAGTAATATCAACTAACTAACTCAAAAAAGTTTAGAATATATAATATAATAATATCTCGATCTAAAATGTTGAATTCTTTTATGAATTTTTCATATGTCTATGTCAAAATATAATAAAATATAAAGATGAATTCTATAAAAATTATGTAATACAACTTTATATGTCTATAGTGACTGCATAAAAACGTGACTTTATTAAGACTAGCTACATCACATTATTTTATATAAGTTCTAATTCAAGTAACAGTTCGACACGTGTAACAACAATTTATGATTTGGACTATCACCCTTCACAAAAACATTAATCATTTTATTGAATAAACTAATTGATAAAATAGTAGCAAATTAGTTGCACAAAAATAACAATTTAAAGTTTGGTACTTTATCTTTCCAATTTTAAGAAAATTAGTTCAAAAGGAAAATCATAAGAAAAGAAATTAAACGAATTAAACATAGTCAAGAGATGAAGAAAATGAAACAGAAAATAATCTTTTGTGGTTGTCATCAATCTTTGAAGATCAATCTTATGAAGCATCCGTGTCCTTCATCTCTCATTATCTCAAATTGTTCCTACATGCTAATATTGAAACTTTTCTACTAAGATTATGTTGGAAATTGAATGCAGAGAATTGTGTTTTAATGAGAAGTGGTGCTGGCTGTTTTATGCTTGAGAATTGTTTGGCAACTCAAAGGATTTTGTAATCTTTCCAAATCTTCCTTTTACAGGTGCAGCAAGCTTTCAAGTTTCTTCCTTTAATTTTTAGTAACTTTTACAAAATCTTCTTTCCAATTTATTGATGCATAATAGGGTTTCCTTTTCTGCAAAAATAAAATAAATCAATAAACAATACTCTAAATAATCAGACAAATATAGAAAGTTAACTAATTTTACAAAATATACTTCTAAATTTGGAATTTTGCATCATTGTAGCAAAATTAGGGGTGGGCAAACCAAACCGACCCGTGAGTCTCTAACCAAGGCTTTTGGGTAAGGTTGGTTCAATTCGGTTTTATTTATAGAAAAATGAGTTCGGGTTGGGTTGGGTCTCTTAGTGTCGGTTTTGGTTCGGTTTAAGTTCAAACCCAAATCGACCTGAAAACCGAAGGCTTCAATTATTCAAACGTCAGGTTGCTTCTCTCTCTCTCTCTCTCTCTCTCTCTCTCTCTCTGACTTCCTAGTTATTCTCACCCAAAAATGATTGCTTTGCAGCTGTGGGAGACGCTCAAAGAAGCCATCCTAACTTACATGGGTCCCTCTCCTGCAACTTTCCTCACCCTTTCGACTCTGGGTTTAGCCTTCTAATATGAAATTTCTGAGATGTTTGGCCAACATGAAACTCGAAGCAGCGCCAGAGACTTTGAGGAGCAAATACATCTGTTGCCGCTGTTGGTTCAGGTCGGTGAGATCACCAATGATGAGCTTAAGCAGTACAATGGTTCGTGTTAGATTTTGGTGTGACCCAAATTCTATTTGGGCTAGGCCAGTTAGGCCCATATTAGGGTTTTTTTTCTCTATAAATTCATATAAGGTAGAGTTGCAAAACTTGTAGTTGTATTTCAATCTTCATAGTAGATTCTTTCTCTACCCGTAGTTTTTCCCTGAAAGAATTTTTCCAAGTAAATCTAGTGTCACACATCTCATTTCTTTTTCTGGGCAATTTCTAACAAGTGGTATCAGAGCATCAGGTAGCTTTGGTGGTTATTCTTGTGCTTATCAAATGGAGGAGTTTAGTAACAATAGCAATACTATGATTAAGCTCACGATTACCAATTACTCAATTTGGAAGTCGTCAATGGAAGACTTATTATGTTGTTTGGATTATGAAGACATGCTTTTGGGAGATGAGGGCAAACTAAACGAAATGTCAGAAAAGATTAGGCGAAATTGAACAGGAAAGCCATTGGCAAAATTTGACTGGGGGTCGATAATAGTGTTTATCAGCATGTTGCTAATAAGACAAACCCACCAGCAAGATTTGGGAGACTCTAAAGGAGTTGTATGAAAAGAATAATGCATAGAATAAAGCTTTTCTTTTCTGAAAATTGATGTATGTCCGATACACAGATTGAACTCCAGTTTCTGATCACTTGAATATTTTTTAGGGTATTCTAAATCAGTTGACCGCACTTCACATGAAGCTAGATGATAAGATACATGCTTTGAGTTTGATTAGTTCTAATGTATATCTGGAGCCCCTCACTGGATCTCGTGCCAAAAAGCTTGTTAACATGCTTGCTCATTTTGTAGGTGTTTCATGTTTTGATAGTCTTGAAAGACCCCATCCAAAATGGATAAGGAGAAGCCCACTCACCTAGTGGAGTTTGGAAGCCATGAAGGAAGTTTGGACTTCCTTGGAGGATAGATCCGCGCCTACCCAATGGGCGCGCTCATGCTCGATTGGCGCATGCCCATACACGCCTTGGGCTTCTTGAGTCCAAGGTTGCAACAACCTTTTGACCTTTGTTCTCGATCCATTTATTAAGGCTCAATTTTATTTATGTTATGTCTTATGTTATTTTATTTTGCATGTGTCTTTGTTCATGTACTTAAGACTTATAATAATGTAGCCCTCACTTGGCTGTTCCATTAACGTAGCCAAGTAAGTGCATGCATGTGTCATTTAAGTTTAGGGTTTATGAAGGGGACTAATGTGAGTTGGTGATCATGTAAAAACCTAAAGGCCATTGAATACATTGAAGAATGACGTGGAAGAGTGTCTTGAAAGATGAAAGGTTGTCTTGACCAAGTGAAAGGGTGTCTTGAAGACCATCACATTAACTCCCTTTTCAAAGTTGTATTTAATTTTGTTGACCAGATGTTGGTTATAAATAAGCCTCATTCCCTGCTTTGTAATGGTCTAATATTGTTGAATCAAAATCATTTATTATTGTGAAGGATTTCACATTTCTTGTGTCTTCAAAGCACAACAAGTGCTTTCACTTGAGCTTGATGAGTAATATCCAAGTGAGTGTTAGTGTAGTTTGGTGAGTCATATCCAAATTAGCCTCCATTTAAGCTTGGTGAGTCACATCCAAGTGATTGTAAATGATTCCTTAACTAACTTGTTTGCTCAAATGTAGTTTGGTGAGTCATATCCAAACTAGCCTCCACATGAGCTTGGTGAGTTATATCTAAGTGAGTGTGAGTGGTTTCTTAACTAGTTTGTTTGCTTAACTTAGTCCATCTATCTCGTTCATCCACTACTTAGTAATTAGGAAAACCAATCACCTACTTTAGTAAGAAGCTCAAGGGAGCATCTCTAAACTACTCAACTTACAACCATGAGTTCTTTGGCATCATCCGAGCCCTCGAGGTATGACATCATTATTTGCTTCCTAAGGAGTTTATCATCCGCACCGACCACCAAGCTCTCAATCATATCAAAAGCCAAGGCAAACGCAATAGGCGACATGCTAAATGGGTTGAGTTTCTTGAATGATACCCCCTATGTCATCAAATACTAGAAGGGAGAAACTAATGAGGTAGCAGATGCACTTTCAAGGAGGTATTCTCTTTTAACTGAGCTTAGTACTAAAATTCTTGGTTTTTTTTGGATCAAAGGTACATATAAGGAGGATCTAGATTTCGGACAAGCATTCAACAATTGTCTAGTAAAAGCCAAGGGAGGTTACTACATCAACAAAGGCTATCTTTCCAAAGGTGGCGAATTATGTATTCCAAGATGTGGCCTTCGAGAATCTCTAATCAAAGAAGCTCATCGTGGAGGTTTGGCAAGTCACTTTGTTGAACAAAGAACTTATGAAGCGGTCAAGAAGATCTTTTATTGGCCACATCTTTTTAGATATTCAGAAGGTGGTAGAGAGATGCATCATTTGCAAGAAGGATAAGAGCTGATTTCTACCTTATGATTTGTACATGCCACTTCTCATTCCTAGCCATCCTTGGGTTGAAATAAGTATGAACTTTGTACTCAGACTACCAAGAACTTGAAGGGCAAAAGACTCTATCATGGTGGTCGTAGATTGATTATCAAAGATAGCCCACTTCATTGCTTATACCAAGATGGATGATTCTTGCCACATTGCTGAGTTATTCTTCACGAAGTGGTAAGAATGCATGGCATTCCAAGATCTATTGTCTCGGATCAGGAGACATAGTTCCTTAGCTCATTTTGGAGGACTCTTTGGAATAAGTTGCACACCAAGCTCTTATTTAGCACTAGGGGTGGGCAGAACTGGCCCGGAACTGTAAAACCGGACCAGACCGACTGTCCGGGCCGGTTCTTCCTACCGTGGGACCAGTTCCGGTTTCACTGATTTGGGAACTGAGAACCGCGGTCTGGTTCCCGTTTCCGATTCCCCGTACCAGACCCAGGAAATCCCATGGGAGAACCGACCCATGGGTTTTGCCGTTTTAAGCATCCAGATTTTGGCTCATAGCGATACAATTGGTGGGCAGTCTGCAGTTGAAGTGAAGGGAGCTGTTTTGGGTTTCTTTTTCTTTTTTGTTTTTCTGGATTTGATGGAGAAGAAACAGGGGTTCTTCTCGGCTCTCAAAGAAGAAGTTGTTCGGGGGCTGTCTCCGTCGCGCTCCTGTACCAAAAGTCCAGCGAGAAACGGATCACCCATGTCGAGTTTGCTGTGGAGGAAGAAGAATCATGATAACCATATGCCTGAACAGTTAAATACGAGATCCCGAAGTCTGAGGCCGGTGGGAGCACACCGATAATGGAGGATCCTGATCCCGATGGAAGCGAAATAGGGGATTCAAAGAGGGTAGGATCGGGTCTCGAGCTCCTTCTGTTTCGTCTTCCTCGGCCATCAAGAGTTCTGATCTGAGGCTTCTGCTACTGCTCGACGTCATGGGCGCTCCGCTCGCTCCTCTGCACGTCATTTCCTTTGATCTTCTTCCCCACCTTAGTATCATGGACACCACTGTTGCTAGTATCTTTCTCTCCCTTATTATTATTTTTTTTCTTTCTCTCCAAGCTTGCTCTATTTTGTTATTTTTTAAATTAAAAAAAATTAAAATGTATGGGAGGGAAGCGATACCGAACCGGAACCGGACTGCAAATTCGGTCCGGTTCCGATTCGGTACCGGTTCCTCCAGGGACCGGTTCCGGTTTCGGAAATTTATTTCTCGAAACCCACGGTCCAGTCCGGTTCCAGCCCAGAACCAGCCCGGACCGGACCGTGCCCAGCTCTATTTAGCACCTCTTTCCACCCTCAAACGAATGGAAAAACTGAAGTCGTCAATCGCACCATAGGATCACTGTTGACAAAATATATACGCAAGTATACGTATTGCACACAAGTAATATAGAGTAAGATAAAATTGTCGATCCCACGAGGACAATGTAGATTTAGTTGATTCACGCAATAAACAAAGAGATACAAATTTATGATTGAGAATGAAATAATTGGATTTAATATAATTAAATATCAAATAATTGACCGAAATAAATTGAAATGGAATTCAAATTGATTAAGCAGTTGGTTGAGGTCGATTTCTCCATACATGAATTTTACATAAATGTTGTAGCATCGCTACAGCATCTCCTTTCAACAACGAAATTTTACTTAGATCATAGGGTTCCATCGAACTGTCTAGATTCATACCTCTATTAGTTCTTTCACGATTATTGGAAAGAAAATAATAATGGCACTATATTATAAACTTAATCTCAATGCCACATGAATCAGATTAAAAAAATGCAAAACCCTAATTCACATAAATTTATATGCACCTTAAGAATTTAACTATCCACCGATAAGATAAATACTTGTGTGTTATACTTTGCCTCTTGACACAAGTCTAACTAAAACCATGCAATAACATAAAAATTTATTTAAAGAAAAAATGTACAACATGACTAAACATTCATAGTGAAATACATACAGATACTCTCTCTCAACCAACTAAAAGAGAATCAGTTCATGTTCTTCATATTAAAACACATAAAAATCAAAAGTATCAAAATGATAAAAGTAGATAAGAGAATGAAGAAGAATTCGCTGCTCCTCGCCCGATGGTCTCTCTTCGTGCCTCTTCCTTGTCTGATGGTCTCCCTTTGTTTCTTTCTCTTTAACTTCCTTCCATTTCTTTAATTTCCTTAATTCTCTCTTCAAGATCCCATTTTTTTCTCTTTATCCATGATTTTCTTCTTTTTGACTAATTTTCTCTTAGCTGTGCATTTTCTTCCCAATATGTCCCTAAAATTAAATATTGCGCAATTATGTAATATTTCATTTATAAATTCAAAGAAATAGCATGGAATTAATAAAAACCTAAAAGCTATTGTTACGTCCGATGCTGTAGTAAATGTTGCAGCATTTGGACGAATTTGCATGGATATTACTCAAAAGCCGACCAGCTTTAATGAATCTTACACACATAATGATGACTCTTTATAAGATTCAACAATCACTCTTGAGGAGCACAGTTGGGAAAAGACTCTCGAATTGGGACTTACAAATCCCTCACATCGAGTCTACTATAATCGAAGTGTCCATTCCACAACTCGGAAGAGCCCCTTTGAAGTTGTCTATGGATTCAACCGTTTCACTCCAAAGGATCTCATACCTTTGTCGAATTATAGCACAACTAATATGGATCAAAGCCCTACATGAAAAGGTTAGTAAAACAATCCAAAAGAAAAATGAAGTCTATGCTAAAGTATATAATCGAAGGAGGAAAGAAGTAATATTCAAAGAAGGAGATTTAGTGTGGCTACACTTAAGGAAATAACATTTTCCAAAGCAACGAAAGTCAAAACTCCTATCGCGAGTCGATGGTCCTATTAAAATTGTTGAACGCATTAACAACAAGCCCTATAAACTTGATCTACTGGGAGAATTTAGAGTTTCGGACATATTTAATGTGCAAGACTTGTCCCCTTACCTTGGTGATGAAGAGGAAGACTTAGAGGAAAAAATGGATTTGGGGAAAAATCCTCAATCACCCAGAGAGGATGATGTATATCCGGGGCCCCTCACTAGATCTCGTGCTAAGAAACTTCCTAATATGCCTTGCTCATTTTATAGGTGCTTCATTTTTTGATAGTCTTGAAGGACCCTATCCAAAATGGATAAGGAGAAGCCCACTCACCTAGTGAAGTTTGGACTTCCTTGGAGGATAGGCTCGCGCCTACTCAATGAAAGAGGGCCTATGCTCAGTTGGCGTGCACCCATCCACGCCTTGGGCTCCTTGAGTCCAAGGTTGCAACAACCTTTTGGCCTTTGTTCTTGATCCATCTATTAAGGTCCATTTTCATTTATGTTATGTCTTATATTATTTTAATTTGCATGTGTCTTTGTTCATGTACTTAAGGGTTGTAATAATGTAGCCCTCACTCGGCCGTTCCATTTACGTAGCCAAGTGAGTGCATGCATGTGTCATTTAAGTTTAGGGTGTGTGAAGGGGACTAATGTGAGTTGGTGATCATGGAAAAGCCTAAAGGCCATTGAATACATTGAAGAGTGGCGTGGAAAGGTGTCTTGAAAGATGAAAGATTGTCTTGACCAAGTGAAAGGGTGTTTTGAAGACCATCACATTAACTCCTTTTTCAAAGTTGTATTTAATTTTGTTGATCGAATGTTGGCTTTAAATAAGCCTCATTCCCTCCTTTGTAATGGTCGAATATTGTTGAATCAAAATCGTTTATTGTTGTGAAGGATTTCACGTTTCTTGTGTCTTTGAAACACAAGTGCTTTCATTTGAACTTGGTGAGTCATCTCCAAATGAGTGTTAGTGTAGTTTGGTAAGTCATATCCAAAGTAGCCTCCACTTGAGCTTGGTGAGTCACATCCAAGTGATTGTGAGTGCTTCCTTAACTAGCTTGTTTGCTCAAGTTAATCCATTCATCTCATTCATCTACTACTTAGCAAGGGGCGCTAAGTCCATTCCCCTAAGAACAATCTCGAGCACCCCCACGGGTCTCCCTTGTTCTCTTTCACTTTTCCACACACTTTCTTCCTGCAGAATTGGAAGTGTGTCAAGTTCATTGCCTCACATTTCAAAAACTCTTGTTGTTTCTCTTTGCAATACCGCTTTAGATGGTGTTTTCACTTTGAAGATGGTGTAAGAAAGTATGTTGAATGAAGAAAACAGAAGAAATAAGAGAGGACTAACTACGCAAAGTCATGTGCTAGTTTCTGAGAGACGAGGAAGGAGCAAGAGTAAAAACCAGAAGAGTCGTGACAATAATGATAGATCACTAGAGAAATCTCAGACAATGAATGACTACAGATGTTTCCACTATAAAAGCAAGGGCACAAGAAATCTCGGTGTAGGAAATGGTTGAGAGAACAAGAACAGAATCAGAAAGGCAAAGGGAAGATAGATGATGCTAATATAATAGTAGCTGCAGATGGAGATGTGACTATTATCTATAATGATAAGAGTGTTAACCTCACATGTCAGGATCTTAGTTGGGTAGTTGATTCTTGTGCTTCGTACCACGTTACTTCCGTGATCTATTTTCTATCTACAATGATGGTGAGTTTGGTTATGTGATGATGGGAAACGATGCAGAGTGTAGGATCGTAGGCATAAGTGATGTCTACATGAATAATGATGTCGGATGTCAATTGCGTCAGAAAAATGTGAGGTATGTGTTGACTTAAATTATGTTTAAGTTTAACGATGTTTTTGATGATGTGTTTTTAAGTAATGTAATTTGATTGAGATTATGTTGCTGAGAATAATAAGCTGATTATTGTATTAAATGTATGAGATTAATGAATAAATAAATCATTATGTTATTTACATTTATCTGGAAATGCCCTTTAAAAAGGGTATTTTAGTTGTCTAATAAATCTGTTTGAGTGTTCAGAAAAACAGGGCTGAAATTGTTTTATATTGTATATCCACCGATGGCAAAGAAAAGCTTACATCTGCCACTCGCTAAACGACAAAGCATAGTTTACATCTTCCGCCAGCTAAATGACAAGAACTACATCCACTGTTGGCGCTTTGAAGAAGACTTCTCCGCCAGCTAAACGACAAAGAATTACATCTACCGCTGGCATTTCAAAGTCTTTCAAAGATTACATCTGCCGATAGCTACACGACAACGATTACATCCTCTGATGGCTAGACGACAAAGTTTAAGTTCCACCGCTGAAATTTCTGAAGACATCCACCGCTAGCTTTTCAAAGGAACATCCACCTATGGCGGTTCAAGGTTTATAAAGTCACATCTACCGATACCGGACATCTACCGATACCGGTTCAAGGTTTATAAAGTCACATCTACCGATACCGGTTCAAGGTTTATAAAGTCACATCTACCGATACCGGTTCAAGGTTTATAAAGTCACATCTACCGATACCGGTTCAAGGTTTATAAAGTCACATCTACCGATACCGGTTCAAGGTTTATAAAGTCACATCTACCGATACCGGTTCAAGGTTTATAAAGTCACATCTACCGATACCGGTTCAAGGTTTATAAAGTCACATCTACCGATACCGGTTCAAGGTTTATAAAGTCACATCTACCGATACCGGTTCAAGGTTTATAAAGTCACATCTACCGATACCGGTTCAAGGTTTATAAAGTCACATCTACCGATACCGGTTCAAGGTTTATAAAGTCACATCTACCGATACCGGTTCAAGGTTTATAAAGTCACATCTACCGATACCGGTTCAAGGTTTATAAAGTCACATCTACCGATACCGGTTCAAGGTTTATAAAGTCACATCTACCGATACCGGTTCAAGGTTTATAAAGTCACATCTACCGATACCGGTTCAAGGTTTATAAAGTCACATCTACCGATACCGGTTCAAGGTTTATAAAGTCACATCTACCGATACCGGTTCAAGGTTTATAAAGTCACATCTACCGATACCGGTTCAAGGTTTATAAAGTCACATCTACCGATACCGGTTCAAGGTTTATAAAGTCACATCTACCGATACCGGTTCAAGGTTTATAAAGTCACATCTACCGATACCGGTTCAAGGTTTATAAAGTCACATCTACCGATACCGGTTCAAGGTTTATAAAGTCACATCTACCGATACCGGTTCAAGGTTTATAAAGTCACATCTACCGATACCGGTTCAAGGTTTATAAAGTCACATCTACCGATACCGGTTCAAGGTTTATAAAGTCACATCTACCGATACCGGTTCAAGGTTTATAAAGTCACATCTACCGATACCGGTTCAAGGTTTATAAAGTCACATCTACCGATACCGGTTCAAGGTTTATAAAGTCACATCTACCGATACCGGTCCAAGCAATGTAAAGCTACATCCACCTATGGCGGTTCAGTGTTTTTAAAGTCGCATCTTCCGGTGTACAGTATCTTCTGCCAGAATTCAAATTTACCGCGAAGCAATAGCGAAAGTCGTCCAGAGCTTTAACTCCTTCCACTAATGGCGAAGCACGAAAGCAACTTCAGAACGAAACGGCTAGCTGTCTAAGTACGGATGCTTCTCCAACGGTAATATTTTTCCATATCCAGAAAGAAGCATTCACTGAAGAGAGCCGATTTCAAACAGAGTATTTAAAGGAAAAAGAAGCTTGGGAAAGAGAACTTTTGTGAAAATCATTGTTGAGCCCTAACGAGCAAACTCTTGTAAATCACTCTGTATTCTCTTCTACATCTCTCTAATTCTAAACTTGAGATTCAATCTCTGAGAGAGCGTAGTTTGTGCTGAAAAACTATATACTTACAATTGTGTAAAAGGCAGTGGATTGTCGCCCGTGAAGAACAATCTAGTTTTGTAAAAGGCAGTAGATCGATGCCCGAAAAGTTCGATCTGCTTTTCTCGTGAGGAGAAGGAAAGAATCTTCAAGGGAGAGCCTTGAAGCGTGGACGTAGGCAAGCTTAGCCGAACCACGTTAAAAACTGTGGTGTCAATTTCTCTCTCTCTCTCCTTTATTGTTTGATTATTTGCTGTTTTGTTATCGGTTGAACATAAGAGAGAAATTGATTAGATTAACAAATTAAGTTTAAAAAGTCTAATTCACCCCTCTCTTAGACAAATACGATCCTACAATTGGTATCAGAGCAAGGTTAAACATTGTCTAAGTTGTTTTTAAATACTCTGTGATATATATTTTCAATGGCATTCAACACAAACGCCTCACACATTGAGGGTCAGTCCATTTCTGGCCGAAGCACTTTTAACTTCGGAGTTCTTATGGGATCCGTTGCCAATTGTGCTCCAAAACACGTCTTGCTATCTTGGGATGGTCTCTTTACATATGTTTCATTTCTACATACTTTCCCAAGCGATGTGGGATTGTGACGACCCCCTTTTTACGACCTGTCACCTTCCGGTTCGCCCGCGCGGACGTACCGCCATCCGGGTTCAGGTTCGTGCAGCCATCGTACCCATACTTGCATATTCGGGTCATCACATAAAGGTTGATGAATAAGGCTATAACTTAGCCGGGTGGCTGAGGTATTTCAATTTGGTGTCATGCAATGCATGGCTGGTGACTCGTGTTTTGAGGTTAAACACCTCACAAATTTCATCATTTCATTTTTTTCATTATAAATTGAAGAAGTTTGTGTTGGAAGCCCTCACTACTACAGCAAGAAACCCACGACTAGCCTTCATTCTATCTTCTCTGTGAAGGTAAGATAAAGTTAGTTTTTTTGGTTGGAAGCTAAAGTTTGAGGTTGATAGTATATAAGATGATTTTGAAAGTATTGAGTTTCGGTAAAAACTGTTTTTAGAAAAACTGTGCATGTCTCTATATTCAGGGCATCAACTGAGCTACAAATTTTTGTTGCGTGCGATATTTTTATCTGTTAAACTAGACATCTAAAGGGTAATATTGACTTTTGAAGTGATGAAATTCGTTAAATATATTGCAAACTATGAAAAGTTAAAGTTAGATTAAAACAGTGAGTAAGAAATCTATGCATGTTTTGGCTTTAGTTTTTTTAAACAATCTTCATGATTTATTTTGCTAAACTGTTTTAGTATGATATATTAGACACTTTAAAGAAACTATAACTTTTGGAATCGGTCAAATTGGATAAGTATATGGAATGTTATGGTTTTTCAAATTTGAGATAAAAACTGTGAAGATTATTCTGTGAATGCCTCGGTTTTGAGGGTATATGTGTATGTTCCTAAATTTAATGGTTAAATCGTTTAACGAATATATGGGTTCTGAAATTATTGAAAATGGTTTGAGTATGGATTAAGTTATGAGTTTCTCAAGTTGGATAAAAAAAATTGTGACGGTTAAACTGTACATGCTTTGGTGCTGTTAACATCGATTGAGCTGATAATGTTGGATGCATGTGCTATTTTGATATGTTAAGGTAGACATGTTATGTGATCTATAGACTCTAAAATTGAATAAAATAATTATGTACACTTTAAATTGTGATTTTTCGAAGTTGGATGAAAAACAGTGAATCTGAAAATAGGTTATGTGCATGTAAAGGTTATGTATGATAATTTTTACTTATTGAGTTATTTGTTTTAAAGGTTATCAAGCCAAACATATACTCGTTAAGAGCAATATGCAACACCCGGTTCTATTAAACCAATTTCTATTCCGTTATTTAATAGTAAGCATGTTGTGGAGAAAATTGAGGAAATTATTAATTAGGTTAATGAGTGACTAAGTAAGGGCATAGTGGTAAATTGAGAACTTATAATGGATAACCTATTTAAGGAAAGAGGCTTTGTGATTAAATGCACTGCAGCTGCCACTCTTTCCCTACTCTCGTCTCTCGGTATTCAGCTCAAGCAGCAGAGCTCTCTAGGCGATTCTTCCATCCGATTTTCTCCAAACTAGGTGAGTTCTATTTTGATTCCTTGCTGCATTGGTAACTATCGATGATTTGGGGAGTGGATAAATGTAAGTTTCGAGAATGCTGTGAGCGAACTAGTTCGGGTTTTGTGGTAATCAGAGATGTATAACGAACTAAGCTCCTAAACTAGTTTCCTTAGGCTTTTGGATAGTGTAGAATGAGGTTTAGTAAAATTTAATCGATAATCTGTCCATGGTTTTAGGTTGAGTAAGCTCCCAAAGTAGTTTGCAACACCGAGCATTTCCAGGAGAGCCAGGTAAGTGAAGTATGCATGTGCTTTCGGGTCTACATCACAAAACAGTAGGATTATGTATCGTGTGAATGAGTTTGTATGTCATGCATCATGTTTTCTTTTGAAAAATTACGAAAATGAATTTCCATGTAAGGAATGGTAAGGCGTGAGCTGAATATGACAGACAAACTATTAAGGGAACTAATCCACCCCTTAACTTATGAAGGCATTTATAATATTGGGAGGATTGATCCCACTCCCAAGGGAACTGAGGGATCAGATCAGCTATTAAGGGAATTCATCCGCTCCTTAATCGAGTAGAGGATGTATAACATTGGGAGTATTGATCCCACTCCCAAGGGAACCGAGGGATCAGATCAGTTTATGAATGAATGTGAATGCAACTGAGATGAGAAAGTAGAAATTGTATGTTTAGGAATTTATGTTTCAGCATTTCATTTCATTACTGCTTTACTTACTTAGCATTAGGCTAATAGATGAGTTTTGTGATGTAGGTGTTGAGGATACTGCAGGTGATTTTCCTGAGTGCACAGATGAATAGATGAGGTTGGAGGAGTACATTCATGTTTCGGCCTGGTAAACTGATGAGGCGGATTGACTGGTGTCAGTGGATAGGAAAGTTTAGTGAACCATGATTCAATTTGAGTATGTCGAGAGTTCTTATGAAAATGGTAGTTTTAATGTTTTGAAATACTTTTGAAACCTTTCTGATATTAAAACTCTGTTGGCTTTAAAAGTAGTTTCTACCAAATTCTGGAGTAATATATGGATTTAAGTAGTTTTGAATGTTCTTTTGCAAATGCTCAAATTCTTTTGGTAGTCAGAGCTTTCCCTGTGTAGAAAGAAAATGCTCGATGAGCTGCTATATAAAGTTGTTGTTCTGTTGACCATCGGATGATGTCTTCAGTAAAGCCATCGGATGATGTCTTTAGTAAAGTCATCAGATGATGTCTTCAGTGGAAGCCATCGGAAGATATAAGTAGAAAATTTGTCGTTTGTAACCGGATGATGTCGAGTATTTTATCCATCGGATGATGAAGGTAAAAGTCTTTTGTCGTTTTGTAACCGGATGATGTCGAGTATTTTATCTACCGGAAGATGTGAGTAAGTATAGTTGTCGTTTTGCGATCAGCTGAAGTTGGAAGAGTGATTCTTCCGGCTGACGTCATCGGTTGAAGTTGGAAGAGTGATTCTTTCGGCTGACGTCATCGGCTGAAGTCCTCCGTTTTGTTTCTGCCCATCTTCGTTGACTCTGATCAGCGGATGATGTGGTTGACTTTTATGATCTTCAAGCATTTCATACTTAAGCTTTTATCTCTTCTGGCCGAATTATTTCTCAATATTTTAACCGATTGTTTTACAGTTTGTTTAACTCTATTTTCGTTCAAAAAAAAAAAAAACTTTCCGCTGCTAGTTTTAAAATTTTGAGGCTTTAGCAAATGTCAAAATTTTGATTTTTGGAGCGAAGTTTTTTTTAGAAATTAGTCAAATTTTCTTAGTCCTGTTCTGTGTTATGTGTAACGAACTGAGTTTAGAAAACTCGGGGTGTTACAGTATGGTATCAGAGACATTCAGTTAAACCGTTCAAAAGATTACTCATCAGTGTCAATCGTTGCATGGGAGTACTCCAACAACTGTAAGTGTTTATGTTAGCTTTACCTATAAGATGTTTATGAGAGTAGTTAACCCTGTGCAGAAATTTAGTATTATGGCCAGACGCCCAGGGAGGCCTAGAGTACCAAGAGAAATGCCGAATGTGAGAAGTGAAAAGGAGCCTAGTGTGATTAGGCAGCTGACAGATTTAGTGCGTCAGCAAACTGATTTAGTGCGCCAACAGTCCGATCAGTTGGGTGTGTTGTTGAACCGAGATGTACAAGGAAGTGCTAACTCGAGTTCTAGCGGTGAGCACTCTGGAGACAGATTTCGGAGACTTCAGCCGCCTACATTTGATGGGAAGTCAACTAATCTCACTGTTGCTGAAGAGTGGCTCAGAAAGGTTGAGAGTATGTTTAGGTATGCCAATATTGAGGAAGGAGACAAGGTCACTCTGGCAACATTCCATCTGGCTGGCGAAGCTCAACTCTGGTGGGAGTCGATGGAAACCGCCGCTGATGGCCTGGCTATGTCTTGGACACAATTCAGAGAATTTTTCTATGAGAAGTATTTCAACATCACTGTTCAGGCCGCTAAGAAAGTTGAATTTATAAGCTTGAAACAGACGGGGCAAGTGACTGAGTACAGCAGACAATTCGAGTCCCTGTCAAGATTTGCCGGACATCTCGTCCATAGGAATGAAGATAAAGTGTTTCAGTTATGAATGGACTAAAGCCAGAGATTTTTCGAGGAGTCAAGTTTACTGGCATCAAAGGCTTGTCCTTTAGCAAGGTTGTGTCCACTGCGTTGGAAGTGGAAGATGCGGAAATGAAATGTACTAGAGCAAGGGAAACCCCACGGAAGTTTATCCAACCACATCAACAGAGTGGAACAAAAAGGCCTAGTGAAAGCCAGAACAGTCAAAGAACGGGAAAGAAGGTACAGGATACCAAGAAGTATCCCCAGTGCCCGAAGTGTCTGAAAAGTCACCTGGGTGAATGTAGGTTCGGATCGAGAAAGTGTTTCAACTGTGAAGAGGTTGGACACTCGTTCAAGGATTGCCCAAAGCCCAGGATCATTCGATGTTTTCATTGTAACAAAGTCGGCCATATGAACAGGGACTGCCCAGCCTTGAAGAGTGGCCCTACCAAAGTAAAGCCAAGGATATTCTCCATGATGGAGACGGGAGATGATGAACAGCTTGCCGTGGTGTCAGGTACCATATTGATCAACTCTACCCCTGCCTATACTTTAATAGATTCAGGTACAACACATTCTTTTATAGCCTCTACATTTGCTGATAAATTAGATGTACAGTTTACCCCCACTGAGTATGTGTTTAACGTAGCATTACCCTCTGGTGAGCGCATGTACTCTAACCAAGTGATACTGGATAGCGTTGTATTAGTGGGAAACATGAATCTGCCTGCTGACCTCATTATTATGGATATAACGGGATTTGATGTAATCCTAGGAATGGATTGGTTGTTCAAGCATTATAGCACGATCGACTGTAGGACTGGAATAGTTAGTTTCCAACCCCCTGGTAGTTTGAAACATACCTTTCAAGCTTCAAAGAAAAGTAAGAAAATGTCTGTGATGACTTCTATTAACACTAGACCTTCCCCATATGAAGAGTACTTGTGCTTCTTAGCTAGCGTTTTAGATACACAGAACGTAGAAAAAGCAAATCCTCAAAATGTCTTAATTGTCCAAGACTTTCCTGAAGTATTTTTAGATGACCTTCCAGGTTTACCACCAGATAGGAAAATTGAATTTGTTGTAGATATTTACCCCGGCGCCGAGCCTGTGTATAAAAATCCATATAGGTTAGCACCAACAGAACTTAAGGAATTAAAGAAACAGTTGAAGGATTTATTGGAGAAAGGGTTCATACGCCCAAGCTTTTCACCGTGGGGTGCACCCGTCCTTTTGTCAAAAAGAAAGACGGATCAATGCGTATGTGCATTGATTATAGGGAATTGAACAAGTTAACTGTCAAGAACAAATATCCACTGCCTAGAATCGATGATTTATTTGACCAGCTTAATAGTGCACGTGTTTTCTCTAAAATTGACCTTAGGTCCGGTTATTACCAATTGAAAGTCAAATCTGAGGATATCCCTAAGACAGCCTTTTGCACAAGGTATGGACATTACGAGTTCTTGGTAATGTCTTTTGGATTGACAAATGCACCAGCAGCCTTTATGAATCTTATGAATAGAGTGTTTCATGAATATTTAGATAAATTTGATATAGTGTTTATTGATGATATCCTAATCTACTCGCGTACTAAAGACGAGCACGCAAGACATTTGAGTACTTAGACAGCACCAACTTTATGCCAAGTTTTCCAAGTGTGAGTTTTGGTTGGACAGAGTTCACTTTCTTGGTCATGTGATCTCCGGAGATGGGATATCTGTCGACCCAGCCAAGGTTCAAGCAGTTAAGGAGTGGCCCCAACCGAAGAATGCTACTGATATTAGGAGTTTTCTTGGACTTGCAGGATACTATAGAAAATTCATTGAAGGATTTTCGAAGATTGCTACACCTCTTACTAAGTTAACAAGGAAAAATTTGAAGTATATATGGACTGATGAATGTGAGCATAGTTTTCAGACCTTGAAACAGAAATTGACCGATGCCTCAATATTAACCCTTCCAGTTAAAGATGGTAAATTTGTAACACCCGACATTTCGGCCAGGTGATTTTCTGACCATTTTCATTGTCACCCTCTTATTTAACCTTTATGATTTAAATTTAATGTTAAGACAAATTTATTACAAGTTGAGTAAAACTAGGTTGGGTGGCAGTTTTGTAATTAAAACTGATGGATTGAGTATAAATAGGAAATGGAAACCTTAAACCTCATTTATTACCACTGTAGCCGACATTCCCTCTCGGCGATTTCTTCCCTCCCAAGTTCTTGCTCTCGGCTACCAGAACTTTCCTTTACCGACGGCTGGTTTCAGCCTGCTTTTCTCTGCAAATCTGCACCCGAGGTATGAAATGGACAATGTAGTCATTTATTAGTGATTAAAGTTCTGCTTTCAGCTCGGCATTTGAGTTCCGAATTTTCTTAGCAGTGGCCGAGTAGTTTAAGACCCTTTTAAGTTTGAGAGTAGAAATGTCATCCCAAATCGATTCTGAACATTTCAAAGTAACCAACTCGGATTTAATCAATGGTAAAACCTGTCCACCTAGTTTCAGATTTCAGACTGCAGTGTGTCAAACAGAGGATTCGAAGTAACCTTAGCTATTAGAGTCCTAGGACGATTTATGAATAGAACTATTAGGACCTTTGTTTTAACTACTGTAATGTACATGTTTTAGGTGAAGAAGCTTAAAGGGAAGAAGCTTGGATTGCTAAGGAATCCAGGTAAGTGAATGTATTAAGGTTTCCGGCCACTAGGGCCCTACACCGCAAGGGTATTAGGAAATCATTGAGATGTTAGTCTGTTGACTATGATTAGCTATTACTATGACATGATGAATTGGAGTAAGAAGATGTTAGGTTACGAGATGTTATGCTTGTCCTTATGATATGACTTCTCTCTATGAACTTTATGTCTATGCACTGTGTCCATGTTATGATTTAGTTGAGAACATGAAAAGCAAATGTAACCAAGATTAAATGCAGAGCGGGGAAAAGACTATGTTATGTATGACTCGCGAAATCTTCCACTGGTGGAGGCCGAGTTAATGATGTGTATGACTCGCGAAATCTCCCACTGGTGGAGGCCGAGTTAATGATATGTATGGCTCGCGAATTCTCCCACTGGGGGAGGCCGAGTGATGTATTATGATTGCCGCGATAGGCAAATGATTATGTATGACTGCCGCGATAGGCAAATGACTATGTACCCCTGTCTTCCTCCCTCGTCTCCTGCCTTAATACATGTCATGTAAATAATGAAAATGAACGTGAATGAAGAAAGATTTATGAACTTGTGTTCTTTAAATTGTGCACTCATGTATATCTGTCAGTATGCATTCCTTACTAAGCATTAGGCTTATAGTTGAACCTTATGGTGTAGGTGAAGAAGGTTCAGGTGAGGATACTATGTTCAAAGAGGATGCTTAAGGCTGGTTGCTGGGTGGAAGCTCAAAATGACAGTGCAGGACTGGAAAGGCGATTGATGACCCCTGGTTAATGCTCTTTTGTTTCAGTATAATAAAGGATATAAAAGTTTAAGTAGGATGAGATTATTTTATAATGTTGAGCTTTGAGACTGTCTAGTTGATTCACTGAGTTAGGGATTGATTTTTATAGACTATAAATGATCTGTTACTTAAGTCTTCCGCTATATGCATTCTGAATGGGTTGTGGTATTTTCTGTTGGAAGAAGTCGTTTGATGGTTTAGTCTTCCGGCTGATGTCATCGGCAGATGCGAATGTTAGAGTTTGATGGTTTAGTCTTCCGGCTGACGTCATCGGCAGATGCCGAGTGATAGAGTTTGATGTAGTCTTCGGCTATACGTCATCGGCAGATGCCGAATGTTAGAGTTTGATGGTTTAGTCTTCCGGCTGACGTCATCGGCAGATGCCGAATGTTAGAGTTTGATGGTTTAGTCTTCCGGCTGATGTCATCGGCAGATGCCGAATGTTAGAGTTTGATGGTTTAGTCTTCCGGCTGACGTCATCGGCAGATGCCGAATGTTAGAGTTTGATGGTTTAGTCTTCCGGCTGATGTCATCGGCAGATGCCGAGTGATAGAGTTTGATGGTTTAGTCTTCCGGCTGATGTCATCGGCAGATGCCGAATGTTAGAGTTTGATGGTTTAGTCTTCCGGCTGATGTCATCGGCAGATGCCGAATGTTAGAGTTTGATGGTTTAGTCTTCCGGCTGATGTCATCGGCAGATGCCGAATGTTAGAGTTTGATGGTTTAGTCTTCCGGCTGACGTCATCGGCAGATGCCGAATGTTAGAGTTTGATGGTTTAGTCTTCCGGCTGATGTCATCGGCAGATGCCGAATGTTAGAGTTTGATGGTTTAGTCTTCCGGCTGATGTCATCGGCAGATGCCGAGTGATAGAGTTTGATGGTTTAGTCTTCCGGCTGATGTCATCGGCAGATGCCGAGTGATAGAGTTTGATGGTTTAGTCTTCCGGCTGATGTCATCGGCAGATGCCGAATGTTAGAGTTTGATGGTTTAGTCTTCCGGCTGATGTCATCGGCAGATGCCGAATGTTAGAGTTTGATGGTTTAGTCTTCCGGCTGATGTCATCGGCAGATGCCGAATGTTAGAGTTTGATGGTTTAGTCTTCCGGCTGATGTCATCGGCAGATGCCGAATGTTAGAGTTTGATGGTTTAGTCTTCCGGCTGATGTCATCGGCAGATGCCGAATGTTAGAGTTTGATGGTTTAGTCTTCCGGCTGATGTCATCGGCAGATGCCGAATGTTAGAGTTTGATGGTTTAGTCTTCCGGCTGACGTCATCGGCAGATGCCGAATGTTAGAGTTTGATGGTTTAGTCTTCCGGCTGACGTCATCGGCAGATGCCGAATGTTAGAGTTTGATGGTTTAGTCTTCCGGCTGATGTCATCGGCAGATGCCGAATGTTAGAGTTTGATGGTTTAGTCTTCCGGCTGATGTCATCGGCAGATGCCGAATGTTAGAGTTTGATGGTTTAGTCTTCCGGCTGATGTCATCGGCAGATGCCGAATGTTAGAGTTTGATGGTTTAGTCTTCCGGCTGATGTCATCGGCAGATGCCGAATGTTAGAGTTTGATGGTTTAGTCTTCCGGCTGATGTCATCGGCAGATGCCGAATGTTAGAGTTTGATGGTTTAGTCTTCCGGCTGATGTCATCGGCAGATGCCGAGTGATAGAGTTTGATGGTTTAGTCTTCCGGCTGACGTCATCGGCAGATGCCGAATGTTAGAGTTTGATGGTTTAGTCTTCCGGCTGATGTCATCGGCAGATGCCGAATGTTAGAGTTTGATGGTTTAGTCTTCCGGCTGATGTCATCGGCAGATGGATAGTTTGATGGTTTAGTCTTCCGCTGATGTCATCGGCAGATGCCGAATGTTAGAGTTTGATGGTTTAGTCTTCCGGATGACGTCACCGGTAGATGTAAATGTTTCTTTGTCGACTAGTGACCGGTGGATGTCACTGGATGATGTAGAAGATATTTTAACTGAGCACGCGAGGCCCACGTGCCCACCGGAAGATCTCTTCCATTAGGCGATGTAAGCAAGTCACGCGCGTTGCACGTGACGATCGGACGACTAAATTTCTGAGGGTTGCCAACGCATGCAACCCATGCAAACCCGAGTAGAATCATGTCGAGAGGGTTGGAGACATTTCTTCCCTGCTCGAATTTGTCCAGAAACCGATGACCGAGCCTAGTCGCTTGACTCTGTGAATGTTTGAACCGACGTGGTATAGGAAGTCGAGCACGAAAGGGGTTCGTTTTCCTTAATGGTTCGGCGTCTCTGTTTCCAGTTTAGAAAACAAAATATACGCGACGTAAATGTCTGACGAAAAAAAAGTAAGTGAATGCAATAATAGTAAAAGTCAAGCAAACGATTAATGAAAGATTATGATCACGTGACGGCTCCTGGCCGGGGTCGTTACAAAATTTAGCATTTATTGTGACGCTTCCAAAATTGGTCTTGGATGTGTGTTGATGCAAGATGGTAAGGTAATAGCTTATGCCTCTAGACAGTTGAAAGTACATGAGAAGAATTACCCCACACATGACTTAGAATTAGCTGCAGTGGTGTTCGCACTTAAGATTTGGAGGCATTACTTGTATGGACAACCTTGTGAGATATTTTCAGATCACAAGAGCCTGAAGTATATTTTCACACAGAAGGAATTGAATATGAGGCAGCGTCGATGGTTGGAATTTGTAAAGGATTATGATTTTGAGATTAAATACCATCCCGGCAAAGCAAATGTTTTGGCTGATGCCTTGAGTAGAGTGACAACACCAACCCCAACTATGGTTTTCAACATGCCATTAGCCTTAGAGTCAGAATTCCAAAGGTTTAATTTAGAAGCAGTATCCAGTATATCAGCTATACTTTCAGCCATAACCTTAAAGCCTACCATTTTGGAGAAAATAAAGGAGGCTCAGACGAATTATGACGAATGTAACAAGTACAAGTTAAGCATGAATTCTACAGACAAAACAAATTTTAACTATTCTGCTGATGGAATCCTTAAGTTTAGAAATAGATGGTTTGTCCCTGCCGTTAAAGGACTTCGTGATGAGATTCTTTCTGAAACACACTTTTCTAGGTTCTCTGTTCACCCTGGGAGTACAAAGATGTACAAGGATCTTAAACAGCATTATTGGTGGCCAGGTATGAAACGAAGTATGGCAGAATATGTAGGATCATGTTTGTGTTGTCAGCAGGTTAAAGCTGAGCATCAGAGACCTGTTGGAAGGTTACAACCTTTACCAATTCCCGAATGGAAATGGGAGCAAATAACGATGGATCTTTGTGGTAGGATTGCCTAGAACGACTAAAGGACATGATACAATTTGGGTGATAGTTGACAGTCTAACCAAATCAGCTCATTTCCTACCAATAAAGGTGACTTACTCGATGGATCAACTTGCTGAATTGTATGTGCAAGAAATTGTTAGGTTACATGGAGTTCCAAATACCATAGTTTCAGACCGAGATTCTAGATTTACATCTAAGTTTTGGAAGAGTTTGCATAAGGCTATGGGTACACAGCTCAACTTTAGCACGGCCTTTCACCCTCAAACAGATGGACAGTCCGAAAGAACCATCCAAACATTAGAGGATATGCTTCATGCATGCATATTGGATTTTCAAGGTTCTTGGAGTAAGTACCTATCCTTAGTAGAATTCTCTTATAATAACAGTTTTCAGGCAACTATTGGTATGGCACCGTATGAAGCACTGTATGGACGAAAGTGGAGATCTCCTTTGTACTAGGACAAAGTTGGTGAAGCACAGTTGCTTGGTCCTGACATTGTGCAACAAATTGTTGAGAAGGTTGCTCTCATCCGCCAGAGGATCTTAACAACTCAAAGCCGGCAGAAAAGTTATGCCGACAGAAGACGCAGAGAACTAGAGTTTGAAGTAGGTGATGAAGTTTTCCTCAAGGTATCACCATTTAAAGGAGTTGTGAGATTCGGGAAGAGAGGCAAGTTGAACCCCAGATTTATTGGACCATTCACTATTCTGAAGAGAGTTGGGAGAGCAGCCTATCAGTTGCAGCTACCGGCTTCTATGGAGGGGATACACAGTGTGTTCCATGTTTCTATGTTGAAGAAGTGCATAAGGGATCCATTTAGAGTTGTGGAGCAATAGGACATTGAAGTTCATTCTACCCTTACCTATGAGAAGAAACCAGTAAGAATCCTGGACTATGCAGTAAAGGTGTTGCGCAACAAAGAAGTTCCACTGGTGAAAGTCTTACGGCATAACCAGAACATTGAGGAGAAACCTTGGGAGCGCCAGCAAGACATGATGGACCAACATCCAGAACTGTTCAGGTACTGAATTTTGAGGACAAAATTATTTTAAGGAGGGTAGATTGTAGCACCCGGTTCTATTAAACCAATTTCTATTCCGTTATTTAATAGTAAGCATGTTGTGGAGAAAATTGAGGAAAGTATTAATTAGGTTAATGAGTGACTAAGTAAGGGCATAGTGGTAAATTGAGAACTTATAATGAATAACCTATTTAAGGAAAGAGACTTTGTGATTAAATGCACTGTAGCCGCCACTCTTTCCCTACTCTCCTCTCTCGGTATTCAGCTCAAGCAGCAGATCTCTTTATGCGATTCTTCCATCCGATTTTCTCCAAACTAGGTGAGTTCTATTTCGATTCCTTGCTGTATTGGTAACTATCGATGATTTGGGGAGTGGATAAATGTGAGTTTCGAGAATGTTGTGAGTGAACTAGTTCGGGTTTTGTGGTAATCGAAGATGTATAACGAACTAAGCTCCTAAACTAGTTTCCTTAGGCTTCTGGATAGTGTAGAATGAGGTTTAGTAAAATCTAATCGATAATCTGTCCATGGTTTTAGGTTGAGTAAGCTCCCAAAGTAGTTTGCAACTACCGGCTTCTATGGAGGGGAGCAAAAAATGTTTTTTTTTTTTTTTTTTTTTTTTTTTTTTTTTTTTTTTTTTTTTTTTTTTTTTTTTTTTTTTTTTTTTTTTTTTTTTTTTTTTTTTTTTTTTTTTTTTTTTTTTTTTTTTTTTTTTTTTTTTTTTTTTTTTTTTTTTTTTTTTTTTTTTTTTTTTTTTTTTTTTTTTTTTTTTTTTTTTTTTTTTTTTTTTTTTTTTTTTTTTTTTTTTTTTTTTTTTTTTTTTTTTTTTTTTTTTTTTTTTTTTTTTTTTTTTTTTTTTTTTTTTTTTTTTTTTTTTTTTTTTTTTTTTTTTTTTTTTTTTTTTTTTTTTTTTTTTTTTTTTTTTTTTTTTTTTTTTTTTTTTTTTTTTTTTTTTTTTTTTTTTTTTTTTTTTTTTTTTTTTTTTTTTTTTTTTTTTTTTTTTTTTTTTTTTTTTTTTTTTTTTTTTTTTTTTTTTTTTTTTTTTTTTTTTTTTTTTTTTTTTTTTTTTTTTTTTTTTTTTTTTTTTTTTTTTTTTTTTTTTTTTTTTTTTTTTTTTTTTTTTTTTTTTTTTTTTTTTTTTTTTTTTTTTTTTTTTTTTTTTTTTTTTTTTTTTTTTTTTTTTTTTTTTTTTTTTTTTTTTTTTTTTTTTTTTTTTTTTTTTTTTTTTTTTTTTTTTTTTTTTTTTTTTTTTTTTTTTTTTTTTTTTTTTTTTTTTTTTTTTTTTTTTTTTTTTTTTTTTTTTTTTTTTTTTTTTTTTTTTTTTTTTTTTTTTTTTTTTTTTTTTTTTTTTTTTTTTTTTTTTTTTTTTTTTTTTTTTTTTTTTTTTTTTTTTTTTTTTTTTTTTTTTTTTTTTTTTTTTTTTTTTTTTTTTTTTTTTTTTTTTTTTTTTTTTTTTTTTTTTTTTTTTTTTTTTTTTTTTTTTTTTTTTTTTTTTTTTTTTTTTTTTTTTTTTTTTTTTTTTTTTTTTTTTTTTTTTTTTTTTTTTTTTTTTTTTTTTTTTTTTTTTTTTTTTTTTTTTTTTTTTTTTTTTTTTTTTTTTTTTTTTTTTTTTTTTTTTTTTTTTTTTTTTTTTTTTTTTTTTTTTTTTTTTTTTTTTTTTTTTTTTTTTTTTTTTTTTTTTTTTTTTTTTTTTTTTTTTTTTTTTTTTTTTTTTTTTTTTTTTTTTTTTTTTTTTTTTTTTTTTTTTTTTTTTTTTTTTTTTTTTTTTTTTTTTTTTTTTTTTTTTTTTTTTTTTTTTTTTTTTTTTTTTTTTTTTTTTTTTTTTTTTTTTTTTTTTTTTTTTTTTTTTTTTTTTTTTTTTTTTTTTTTTTTTTTTTTTTTTTTTTTTTTTTTTTTTTTTTTTTTTTTTTTTTTTTTTTTTTTTTTTTTTTTTTTTTTTTTTTTTTTTTTTTTTTTTTTTTTTTTTTTTTTTTTTTTTTTTTTTTTTTTTTTTTTTTTTTTTTTTTTTTTTTTTTTTTTTTTTTTTTTTTTTTTTTTTTTTTTTTTTTTTTTTTTTTTTTTCGGGCCTACATCACAAAACACTAGGATTATGTATCGTGTGAATGAGTTTGTATGTCATGCATCATGTTTTCTTTTGAAAAATTACGAAAATGAATTTCCATGTAATGAATGGTAAGGCGTGAGCTGAATATGACAGACAAACTATTAATGAAACTAATCCACCACTTAACTTATGAAGGGATTTATAACATTGGGAGGATTGATCCTACTCCCAAGGGAACTGAGGGATCAGATCAGCTATTAAGGGAATTTATCCGCCCCTTAATTGAGTAGAGGATGTATAACATTGAGAGGATTGATCCCACTCCCAAGAGAACCGAGGGATCAGATCAGTTTATGAATGAATGTGAATGCAACTGAGATGAGAAAGTAGAAATTGCATGTTTAGGAATTTATGTTTCAGCATTTCATTTCATTACTGCTTTACTTACTTAGTATTAGGCTAATAGATGAGTTTTGTGATGTAGGTGTTGAGGATACTATAGGTGATTTTCCTGAGTGCATAGATGAATAGATGAGGTTGGAGGAGTACATTCATGTTTCGGCCTGGTAAACTGATGAGGCGGATTAACTGGTGTCAGTGGATAGGAAAGTTTAGTGAACCATGATTCAATTTGAGTATGTCGAGAGTTCTTATGAAAATGGTAGTTTTAATGTTTTGAAATACATTTGAGACCTTTTGATATTAATACTCTGTTGGCTTTAAAAGTAGTTTCTACCAAATTCTGGAGTAATATACGGATTTAAGTAGTTTTGGATGTTCTTTTGCAAATGCTCAAATTCTTTTGGTAGTCAGAGATTTCCCTGTGTAGAGAGAAAATGCTCGATGAGCTGCTATATAAAGTTGTTGTTCTGTTGACCATCGGATGATGTCTTCAGTAAAGCCATCGGATGATGTTTTCAGTAAAGTCATCGGATGATGTCTTCAGTGGAAGCCATCGGAAGATATAAGTAGAAAATTTGTCGTTTGTAACCGGATGATGTCGAGTATTTTATCCATCGGATGATGAAGGTAAAAGTCTTTTGTCATTTTGTAACCGGATGATGTCGAGTATTTTATCTACCGGAAGATGTGAGTAAGTATAGTTGTCGTTTTGCGATCGGCTGAAGTTGGAAGAGTGATTCTTCCGGCTGATGTCATCGGCTGAAGTTGGAAGAGTGATTCTTCCGGCTGACGTCATCGGCTGAAGTCCTCCGTTTTGTTTCTGCCCATCTTCGTTGACTCTGATCAGCGGATGATGTGGTTGACTTTTATGATCTTCAAGAATTTCATACTTAAGCTTTTATCTCTTTTGGCTGAATTATTTCTCAATATTTTAACCAATTCTTTTAAAATTGTTTTACAGTTTGTTTAACTCTATTTTCGTTCAAAAAAAAAAAAAAACTTTCCGCTGCTAGTTTTAAAATTTTGAGGCTTTAGCAAATGTCAAAATTTTGATTTTTGGAGCGAAGTTTTTTTTGGAAATTAGTCAAATTTTTTTAGTCCTGTTCTGTGTTATGTGTAACGAACTGAGTTTAGAAACTCGGGGTGTTACACAATAAAACCACATTAAGATCTTGAGGTAAGTAATATTGCATGTATATGACTTTCGAGTCCACATCAAGGGATGATAGGTTAAAACGATTGTACGAAAAGTATGATGATGATTAGATTGGTTTATTATGATAAATGGTAATAGTATTATTTTTATGTTTGAATTGTGAACTGTTTGATGCACATTATTATATCACATGTTATATTCAAATTAGTTATGAACACGTGCATATCATGCATTATGCATCATGTTTTAGAAAATGAAAGAAAATGTTTTCAAGCATATCTTTTCATTAAGAAAGATTGAAATGGTAATAAAATACATAATGGATTGTTATGGGCGGGATCGACATAAGTTGTCCCAAGAGGTGTACCAAATGGTGCTTACTCTCTCCTAATAGTTGCCCCATTGTTCGAATAGTCAAGTGAAAATGGAAAATGGAAAACACGAAAAAGTTATGTTTTTACTAAATGCATATGACATGTTCCATCACGTTAATGTTAAGTAATGTAATAGCACTTGCATCATGTTTATACTTACTGTTATATATTTCTTACTGAGCATTAAGCTCATAGATGAATTTCGTGATGTAGGAGAAGAACAAGATGATGATTTACATCCAAATTGATTTGGTTAGCGATGAAATCAATGAGCTGTTTCGAGGGATAAATGCTTGGATTGTGGCGGTTTCTTAGGCAAATGGCATATGGAGTATCGAGGGTACTTCAGTCAATGGAATAAAAATAGAATTATGAGTTTTCAATTAATGTTTCATTTTTGGTGTTTTAGTAAATACTATGTAAACAAACTTTTTATAACTATTTTAAATGTTAGTATTTTGGTAAAGGCTATGTAAATGGACCTTTATAACTAAACTTGATTATTTGGTATTTTGATATGAATGGATGGTTTAAGCTTTCTTGTAAACTCTTCCTCTGTAGTTAAGTTTTAAAAGCACAATAAAAGCTTTTCAAAATGTTCCAATCAATTTTATAAAGAAAAACACGTGTGACGGTTTAAAAAAAAATGGTTTTACACTACGGGGCGTTACACTGTGATTGTATTAATTTCCTTCTTTGGTCTGTATTATTCTGTGGGTGTTTCACATTTATTTCCTATACAATATTCTATTGGATTATTTAAGTTTCTATACTATCTTATTTTTATTTGATTGTTTTGTGGATTTCAGCCAATTCTCTGTGGGTCAGAGCTCATTTTGTTTAAAGTCTTCCACTATCAAACCTAGCCTTAGGTTGAGCGGTCAAGTTCTCTCCAAGAATATGGTCGTTCAACCCAACATTTCTATCTAGGCCCACCTCTGAGTCATGACACCTAATGTGTTATGTTTGGTGCATATTGATATATGTTCTATGCACTACGAGTCTTGGTAGTGCTCGTTATTATATTACCTATATTGATGATCATTTCAGGAAGATGTGAGATTATGCTTTGAAAACTAAAGACTAGACTTTACGTTTCTTTAAACTTTTACAGGCATCAGTTGAGAGAGAAACTGGCAAGAAGTTGACATTTATTCGCTCAGATAATCGTTGTGAATATAAAGGGCTATTTGAGGAGTACTGTAGAACTAATGAGATCAAGTTTAAGAAAATAGAGCCAAAAATTTCCCAACACAATGGAGTTGCAGAGATGATGAATCGCGTGATTAATTACAGGATTCGTTGTATGTTCTCTCAAGCAAAGCTACAAAAGTCTTTTTATGGGGAGGAAATGAGTTTGACGGTTTACTTGGTAAATCTTTTGCCTATTGTTTTTTTGCATCATGATATACCTTAGAGGGCGTGGCATTTGTGCATATCCATTCTTAAAGATGAGAGATCTAAACTTGACAGTAAAACGAGACAATGCATTTTCATTGGGTATAATCATGAGAAGTTTGGGTACAAATATTGGGATCCGATCAACAAGAAGGTTATCAGAAGTAGAGATGCAGGTTTTTTGGAAGATCAAATCATTGCAGACTTTGATAAGACAGAGAAGCCAAAGTCTAGCAGTGAAGAGCAAGTTGACTTAGGTATAGTTCGTACACCTACAGTGCCTATTAATGATAACAGAGATGCACAGAAAGATGATTTGCTTCCCGTTGATAATGAACTAGTTGAGGAGAACACAGAAGAGCAATCGATTGAGTCTCAATTGATAAGATCCACCATAGACAAAGAACCTTCTAGAATATATTCTACTAGTGAGTATATGTTGCTCACTAGAGGGGTAGAACAAGAGACTTATCAGGAGATTTTGTTGCTTAGAAGAAAAATGAGTGGTTGTATGCAATGCAAGATGAAATCAAGTCCTTGTGTGAAAACAACACTTATGACTTGGTGAAACTACTGAAAGGAAAGAGAGCTTTGAAAGACAAGTGAGTGTTCAGATTGAAGTTAGGAGAAAAAACCTTACAGCGAAGGCATAAGGCAAGTATGGTTGTGAAAGGATTCAGACAGACAAAATGTGTTGACTTTGATGGGACTTGTCGCCAGTTTTGACTTGGAGGTTGAACAACTTGATGTGAAAATAGCTTTCCTCCATGAAGATTTAGAAGAGGAGATCTATATAGAGCAGCCCAAAGGCTTTAAAGCTAAAGGGAAACAAGATCTTGTCTACATGTTGATAAAGAGTTTATTCAGGCTTAAGCAAGCACCAAGACAATGGTATAAAAAGTTCAATACTTTTATTGAAGTGAATGGGTACATTTAGACTACTTATGACCATTGTGTTTTTATAAAGAAATTCTCCGACGGTGATTTTGTGATTCTCTTGCTATACGTTGATGACATGTTGGTTATTGGACATGATGCTGCTAAGATAGATAAGCTGGAAAAAGAGCTTAGTAAATCTTTTTCCCTGAAGGATTTAGGTTTGGCTAAGTAGATTCTAAGCATGAAGATTATTTGTGAGAGGAAAAAGAACAAACTACGCTTATCTCAAAAAAGATACATAAAGAAATTTCTTGGAGAGATTTAACATGAGCAGTGCGAAGCCTGTTATGTTTTCACTTGTAGGTAATTTTAAGCTGAGTGTCAAACAATGTCCTACATGTGAGAATGAGAAACAGAAGATGAAGAAAATGTCTTATACATCCGCAGTGGGTAGCTTAATGTATGCCATGGTGCGTATAAGGTCAGATATTACTCATGCAATTAGTGTTGTTAGTCATCTTTTTTCTAATTCTAGAAAAGAACACTGGGCAACAGTAAAATGGATTCTCGACCTTTTTTCCCAGCAAGATATTGTCCGCTCTAGGGATTGAGCCGTAGCCCAATATCCTCCCCTCACGGCTTTATTTGGCGAGGACTTCCCAGTCGGTCACCCAACCTGGTACTACTCTTGCCGAAGCACTTTTAACTTCGGAGTTCTTATGGGATCCGTTGCCAATTGTGCTCCAAAACGCGTTTTGCTATCTTGGGAGGGTCTATTTACATATGTTTCATTTCCACATACTTCCCCAAGCGATGTGGGATTGTGACGACTCCTTTTTACGACCCGTCACCTTCCGGTTCGCCCCCACGGACGTACCGCCATCCGAGTTTCGGTTCATGCAGCCATCGTACACATACTTACACATCCGAGTCATCACATCCAAGGTGTGTTTGTGCTTTGGAAATAGTAAGTTTGTGTTGGATGGTTTCATAAATACAAATATGGCTGGTGACATGGACTCAAGGAATGCCATATCAGAGTATATGGTTACTTTTGCAGGGGAAGCTATTTCATGTCAATATAAATTGCAATATTGTGTTGTTTTGTCAACTACAAAGGTTATTTATATTGCAATTACAGAAGCTTGTAAAGAAATCTTGTGGATGAAAAAGTTTCTACAAGCATTGGGTCATGAACAAGATAAATTTGTTTTATACTGTGACCACCAGAGTGCAATTTATCTTAGCAAAAACTCAACTTTTCACTGGCGTACGAAGCATATTAATGTGAGATATCATTGGATTTGCAAAGTGTTGGAATCAAAGATGCTACAGCCAGAGAAGATCCATACCAATGAGAATGGATCAGAGATGAAGACAAAAGTTTTGCCTAAAGAGAAGCTTAAGACTTGTAGACAGAAAACGAGCATGTTAGATCCTGATATATGAGCCAAGAGTGCAATTTTTTGGGACCGGCCATATTTTGGGCCGAGACTATAAAAGACTTTGTGCCTAGAAACCCTAGAGAGTGATAACAAAAGACATAGGAGAGAAGAGAAGGAAAATGGACCTCGAATATTTCAGGAGCAGCTGGAGGAAAATTTCATTTTCTCGAGTTTCAATCGTTGGATTCTATAGAAACTTTGATAGTAGGTTTACGACATTCAGAGGTACAAACAAGACTATAGTTTTATACTGTGATGGCCCAGGACCCGATTCCAATCGGAATCCGAGAGCCAAGCCATCACTCTGGGACATAACAGAAAAACACAGACTATATTTTTTTTTTTTTGAAATTTTTAGAACGTTCCAAGGAGAAGAAACCTTCTCTGGAAATGGGACTGGATGACATGTGTATAAAGCTGGATGACAATTACAGTTCGAAGAACAGAAGACAGAGGACTTTTATAAATCAAACCTTTAAAACTCCTCAAAGATAGAAGGCTTTCTCTGGATTTAAAAACTGGGAGTTAATTTATAACTGGATCATAGAAGTGAATAACAGAAGGGACTAGAGAGAACAGGGAAACAGAAAGGGACGATGAGAATAAATAAACATAATAAACAGGAAATAAAGGCAGAAAAACATAGGCAGAAGACTGGCGGAAGAAGTGGATATTTAACAAATGCGAACGGTGACAACAGTGGATACGAATAAGACAAAACAGGAGATGTCAGGCGGAAGATGAAATTCTAAAGGCAGCGGTGGATGCGAATAAGACAAAACAGATGACGTCAGTTTGAAGATGAAATTCTAAAGGCAGCGGTGGATGCGATGTAACGCCCCGAGTTTTCTAAACTCAGTTCGTTATTCATAAACCCGAACATAACTAGGAAATTTTGGACCAAACTTAAAATTTCACTTGAAAGTCAAAACTCGATGTTCACTGAAACCACAACGTTAAAATTCACAGCGAAAAATCATTTGAAAACAAGCAGAGATTAAACAGGGTTGTAAATCAATATTTGGAAATATCAATTGAAATAATAGGAATTGGTTCGACTAAGACTTAAGCGTGGAAACGTGAAAATTGTAAAAGTCAAACGCATCTGCCACTAGACAAGGTCAACACAAAAAAGAAATAAACTGAAGACTTCCACCGATGACGTCAGCCGGAGGAGTCATTCTTCCAGCTTCAGCCGATCGCAAAACGACAATTTTTGCTACTCGCATCTATCGATGACGTCAGCCGGATGATTCGTTCATCCAGCCTCTGCCGATCACAAGACAACAAATCTTTTACTCACGTCTTCCGGTAGGTAAAATACTCGACATCATCTGGTTACAAAACGACAAAAGACTTTTACCTTCATCATCCGATGGATAAAACACTCAACATCATCCGGTTACAAAACCACAAATTTTCTACTTATAACTTCCGATGACTTCCACTGAAGACATCATCCGATGACTTTACTGAAGACATCATCTGATGGCTTTACTGAAGACATCATCCGATGACTTTACTGAAGACATCTTCCGATAGACAACAGAACAACAACATTATATAGCAGCTCATCGAGCATTTTCTCTCTACACAAAGAAAGCTCTGACTACCAAAAGAATTTGAGCATTTTACTAAAAATCGTTCAAAACTATTTAAATCCGTGTATTACTCCAAACTTTAGTAAACACCACTATTAAATCCAACAGAGTATCATTATCAGAAAAGTCTCAAATCGAATTCAAACATCAAAACTACCACTGTCATAGAAACTCACAACATACTTAAATTGAATCATAGTTCACTAAACCTTCTCATCCACTTACACCAGTTAAACCGCCCCATCAATTGCCAGATTGTTACATAGATGCACTCCTCCAACCAGACTGGTCCTCAGTAAACTTAGTGAACACACCTGTTGACACTTCTTCACCTACATCACAAAACTCATCTATTAGCCTAATGCTAAGTAAGTAAAGCAATAATGAAATGTAATGCTGAAACATAAATTCCTAAATATGCAGTTTCTACTTTCTCATCTCAGTTGCATATGCATCGTTTCTGATCTGATCCCCCTGTGAAATTGGGAGTTGGATCACTTCTCCCAAAGTCATACATCCTCTCTCTTGATTAAGGAGCGGATTAGTTCCTTAACAAACTGATCTGATCCCCCTGTGAAATTAGGGTTTGGATCATTTCCCCCAAAGTCATACATCCTCTCTCTTGGTTAAGGGGAGAATTAGTTCCCTTAACAACTGTTACAGTCTGTTCATTCCTTACCATGCCATTTCATGTAAATTCATTTTCGCATAAATTTTCAAAATATGATGCATGACATTCAAACACACATAATCCTACTGTTTTGTGATGTAGGCCCGAAGGCACAAGCAAACTTTTCTTACCTAGTCTCCTGGAAATCGCTCGGCTGTAAGCTACCTTAGAAGTTCGCTCACCTAAGTTCATAACAGAACATCAATCAAACCTTCGCTAAACTTTACCAAAAATTAACCAGAAGAACAAGGAAACCAGTTTGGAACTCTACTGCTTGCACATTCCCATTTATTCCCCAAGAACCCGAACCTACTCTCATCAACAGCATCCTTCAAATCCTCACATTGTACTCCCTCGGTTATCTAACTGCTAAAACGCAAGAGAATGAGGAAAACTTACTTAGGTTGAAAGAGAATCGAGCAAGGAAAATCGCCTAGAGAGCTCTGCTACTCGAGCTGAAAACCCGAAGAGGAAAAGTATGAAATGGTGGCAGCTACAGTGTATTAAACCCAACCCTCTTTCCTTAAATAGGTTATCCACTTAAAATTTCTAATTACCCCTTATGCCCTTGCCTAGTCGTCTATTAATTTAAAAGAATAGAGAATTAGTTTGATAAAACCGGGTGTTACAATCTACCCTCCTTAAAAGAATTTTGTCCCCAAAATTCAGTACTTGAATAATTCTGGATGTTGATCCATCATGTCTTGCTGACGTTCCCAGGTTGTCTCCTCTATGTTCTGGTTATGCCATAAGACTTTCACTAAGGGAACCTCTTTGTTGCGTAATACCTTCACTGCATAGTCCAGGATCCTTACTGGTTTCTCCTCATAGGTAAGGGTAGGATGAACTTCAACGCCCTGCTGCTCCACAACTTGATATGGATCCCTTATGCACTTCTTCAATATAGAAACATGGAACACACTGTGTATCCCCTCCATAGAAGCCGGTAGCTGCAACTGATAGGCTGCTCTCCCAACTCTCTTCAGAATAGTGAATGGTCCAATAAATCTGGGGTTTCACTTGCCTCTCTTCCCGAATCTCACAACTTCTTTAAATGGTGATACCTTGAGGAAAACTTCATCACCTACTTCAAACTCTAGTTCTCTGCGTCTTCTGTCGGCATAACTTTTCTGCCGGCTTTGAGCTGTTAAGATCCTCTGGCGGATGAGGGCAACCTTCTCAACAGTTTGTTACACAATGTCAGGACCAAGCAACTGTGCTTCACCAATTTCGTCTTAGTACAAAGGAGATCTGCACTTTCGTCCATACAGTGCTTCCTACGGTGCCATACCGATAGTCGCCTGAAAACTGTTATTATAAGAGAATTCTACTAAGGATAGGTACTTGCTCCAGGAACCTTGAAAATCCAATATGCATGCACGAAGCATATCCTCTAATATTTGGATGGTTCTTTCGGACTGTCCATCTGTTTGAGGGTGAAAGGCTGTGCTAAAGTTGAGCTGTGTACCCATAGCCTGATACAAACTCTTCCAAAACTTAGATGTAAATATAGAGTCTCGGTCTGAAACTATGGTATTTGGAACTCCATGTAACCTAACAATTTATTGCACATACAATTCAGCAAGTTGATCCATTGAGTAAGTCACCTTTATTGGTAGGAAATGAGCTGATTTGGTTAGACTGTCAACTATCACCCAAATTGCATCATGTCCTTTAGTCGTTCTAGGCAATCCTACCACAAAATCCATCGTTATTTGCTCTCATTTCCATTCGAGAACTGGTAAAGGTTGTAACATTCCAACAGATCTGTGATGCTCAGCTTTAACCTACTGACAACACAAACATGATCCTACATATTCTGCCACACTTCGTTTCATACCTGGCCACCAATAATGCTGTTTAAGATCCTTGTACATCTTTATACTCCCAGGGTGAACAGAGAACCTGGAAGAGTGTGCTTCAGAAAGAATCTCATCACGAAGTCCTTTAACGGCAGGGACAAACCATCTATTTCTAAATTTAAGGATTCCATCAGCAGAATAGTTAAAATCTATTATGTCCGTAGATCCATGCTTAACTTGTACTTGTTACACTCGTCATCATTCGTCTGAGCTTCCTTTATTTTCTCCAAAATAGTAGGCTTTAAGGTTATGGCTCAGAGTATAGCTGATACACTGGATACTGCTTCTAGATTAAACCTCTGGAATTCAGACTCTAAGGCTAATGGTACATCAAGAATCAAGGCTGAGGCTGAAGTTGTCACTCTACTCAAGGCATCTGCCACAACATTTGCTTTGTCAGGATGATATTTAATCTCAAAATCATAATCCTTTACAAATTCCAACCATCGACGTTGCCTCATGTTTAATTCCTTCTGTGTAAAGATATATTTCAGACTTTTATGGTCCGAGAATATATCACAAGTCTGTCCATACACGTAATGCCTCCAAATCTTAAGTGCGAATACAACTGCAGCTAATTCCAAGTCATGTGTAGGGTAATTCTTCTCATGTGTTTTCAACTGCCTAGAGGCATAAGCTATTACCTTTCCCTCTTGCATCAAGACACAACCAAGTCCAATCTTGGATGCATCACAGTAAATGTTAAATTTACCATCATCAACGGGAAGGGTCAAAATTGGAGCATTTGTCAGTTTCTGTTTCAAGGTCTGAAAACTATGCTCACAATCCTCAGTCCACACATACTTCATATTTTTCCTAGTTAACCGAGTGAGGGGTATTGCAATCTTTGAGAATCTTTCAATAAACTTCCTGTAATATCCTGTAAGTCCAAGGAAACTCCAAATATCTGCAGCATTCTTCGGTTGGGGCCACTCCTTAACTGCTTGAACCTTAGCTGGATCGACAGATATTCCATCACCAGAGATCACATGACCAAGGAAGTGAACTTTGTCCAGCCAAAACTCACATTTGGAAAACTTGGCATAGAGGTTGTGCTGCCTTAGCACCTCCAATACTAAGTTCAAATGTCCTGCATGTTCTTCACTAGAACGTGAATAGATTAAAATATCATCTATAAACACAATAACAAACTTGTCTAAATACTCGTGAAACACTCTATGCATAAGATCCATGAAGGCTGCCGGTGCATTTGTCAATTCAAAGGACATAACTAGAAAGTCATAGTGTCCATACCTTGTGCGAAAGGCAGTCTTTGGAATATCTTTGGTTTTGACTTTTAGTTGGCAGTAACCTGACCTCAAATCAATCTTAGAGAAAACTCGTGCACCAGTTGGTCAAATAGGTCATCGATCCTCGGTAATGGATACTTGTTCTTGACAGTCAACTTATTCAATTCCCTATAATCAATGCACATACGCATCAATCCATCTTTCTTTTTGACAAAGAGAACAAGTGCACCCCACGGTGAAAAGGTAGGGCGTATGAACCCCTTATCCAATAATTCCTCCAACTGTTTCTTTAATTCTTTAAGCTCCGTAGGTGCTAATCTATAGGGATTCTTAGACACAGGCTCAGCGCCGGGATAAACATCTACAACGAATTCAATTTTTCTATCTGGCGGCAAACCAGGAAGATCATCTAGGAATACTTCTGGGAAATCTTAAACAACTAAGAAATTTTAGGGAGTTGCTTTTCCTACTAGTTGTGTATCTAAAATACTGGCCAAAAAGCATAAGTACTCTCTACATGGTGAGGGTCCACAATTTATAGAGGTCATAACAGACATTTCCTTACTCTTCTTTAGAGCTTGGAAGGTATGTTTCAAATCACCATTGGGTTGAAAACTAACTACTCCAGTCCTACAGTCGATTGTGGCATAATGCTTAAACAGCTAATCCATTCCTAGGATTACATCAAATCCCATTATATCCATAATAATGAGGTTAGCAAGTAGGTTCATGTTTCCTACAAATACAACACTATCAAGCATCACTCGGTTAGAGTGCATGCGTTCACCCGAGGGTAATGCGACATTAAACACATGCTCAGTAAGGGTAAGCTTTACATCCAACTTATCAGCAAATGCAGATGCTATGAATGAATGTGTTGCACCAGAATCTATCAATGTAAGAGCGGGTAAAGAGTTGACCAGTATAGTACCTGACACAACAGCTGGTTGTTCATCATCGCCCAACTCCATCATGGAGAATATCCTCGGTTTAACCATAGCAGGGCCACTCTTAGGAGCTGGGCAGTCTCTGCTAATATGGCCGATCTTGTTACAATTGTAGCATCTGGTGATTCTAGGCTTCGGGCACGCTTTGATCGTGTGTCCAACCTCCTTACAGTTGAAACACTTCCCAAAGCCCAATTTACACTCGCCCGGGTGGTACTTCAAGCACTTAGGACACTGGAGAAATTTCCTGACATTCTGTACCTTCCCTCCTGTTCCTTGGCTACTCTGGCCTTCACTAGGCCTCTTCACTCCCCTTTGATGGTATGGCTGGACCGACTTTTGTGGGATCTCTTTTGGTCCAGCACACTTCCTTTCAGCTTCTTCCACTTCCAGAGCAGTAGACACAACTTCACTAAATAACAAGCCTTTAATACCACAAAATTTAACTCCTCGGTAAATTTATGGCTTCAGTCCATGCATAAATTTGACCTTATCCTCGTCCCTGTGAGCAAAATGTCCAGCAAACCTGGACAGGGACTCGAACTGCCTACTGTACTCGGCCACAGACCCTATCTGCTTCAAGTTTAGAAATTCCAACTTCTTTGCAGTTTGGACAGTACTGTTGAAATACTTCTCGTAAAAAATGTCTTTGAATTGTGACCAAGGCATCGCCAAGACATCAGTGGTGGTCTCTATTGTTTCCCACCAGAGTTGAGCTTCACCAGCCAAGTGAAATGTTACCAATGTGACCTTGTCTCCTTCTCCAATGTTGGCGCACCTAAACATACTTTCAATCTTCCTAAGCCACCCTTCAGCAATAACCGGATCAGTTGACTGTCCATCAAACGTAGGTGGTCGTAGCCTCCTGAATCTATCTCCAGAATGTTCATTGCTAGAACTCGAGTTGGCACTTCCTTGTACCTCTCAGTTCAACAGCACTCCTAACTGATCAAACTGCTGACGCACTAGGTCTGTTTGCTGATGCACCAATTCTGTCAGCTGCCTAATCACACTAGGCTCCTCCCACTCCGATGGCTTTACTGAAGACATCATCCGATGGCTTTACTGAAGACATCATCCGATGGCTTTACTGAAGACATCATCCGATGGCTTTACTGAAGACATCATCCGATGACTTTACTGAAGACATCATCCGATGGCTTTACTGAAGACATCATCCGATGGCTTTACTGAAGACATCATCCGATGGCTTTACTGAAGACATCATCCGATGGCTTTACTGAAGACATCATCCGATGACTTTACTGAAGACATCATCCGATGGCTTTACTGAAGACATCATCCGATGACTTTACTGAAGACATCATCCGATGGCTTTACTGAAGACATCATCCGATGGCTTTACTGAAGACATCATCCGATGGCTTTACTGAAGACATCATCCGATGGCTTTACTGAAGACATCATCCGATGGCTTTACTGAAGACATCATCCGATGGCTTTACTGAAGACATCATCCGATGACTTTACTGAAGACATCATCCGATGGCTTTACTGAAGACATCAATATTGGAAATATCAACTGAAATAGTAGGAATTGGTTCGACCAGACTTAAGCGGGGAAACGTGAAAATTGTAAAAGTCAAACGCATCTGCCGCTAGACAAGGTCAACAAAAAAAAGAAATAAACTGAAGACTTCCACCGATGACGTCAGCCGGAGGAGTCATTCTTCCAGCTTCAGCCGATCGCAAAACGACAAGTTTTGCTACTCGCATCTACCGATGACGTCAGCCGGATGATTCGTTCATCCAGCCTCTGCCGATCACAAGACGACAAATCTTTTACTCATGTCTTCCGGTAGGTAAAATACTCGACATCATCTGTTTACAAAACGACAAAAGACTTTATCCTTCCTGGTTACAAACGACAAAAGACTTTTACCTTCATCATCCGATGGATAAAACACTCAACATCATCCGGTTACAAAACCACAAATTTTCTACTTATATCTTCCGATGGCTTCCACTGAAGACATCATCCGATGACTTTACTGAAGACATCATCTGATGGCTTTACTGAAGACATCATCCGATGGCTTTACTGAAGACATCTTCCGATAGACAACAGAACAACAACATTATATAGCAACTCATCGAGCATTTTCTCTCTGCACAAAGAAAGCTCTGACTACCAAAAGAATTTGAGTATTTTACTAAAAATCGTTCAAAACTATTTAAATCCGTGTATTACTCCAAACTTTAGTAAACACCACTATTAAATCCAACAGAGTATCATTATCAGGAAAGTCTCAAATCGAATTCAAACATCAAAACTACCACTGTCATAGAAACTCACAACATACTTAAATTGAATCATAGTTCACTAAACCTTCTCATCCACTGACACCAGTTAAACCGCCCCATCAATTGCCAGATTGTTACATAGATGCACTCCTCCAACCAGACTAGTCTTCAGCAAACTCAGTGAACACACCTGTTAACACTTCTTCACCTACATCACAAAACTCATCTATTAGCCTAATTCTAAGTAAGTAAAGCAATAATGAAATGTAATGCTGAAACATAAATTTCTAAATATGCAGTTTCTACTTTCTCATCTCAGTTGCATATGCATCGTTTCTGATCTGATCCCCCTGTGAAATTGGGAGTTGGATCACTTCTCCCAAAGTCATACATCCTCTCTCTTGATTAAGGGGCGGATTAGTTCCCTTAACAAACTGATCTGATCCCCCTGTGAAATTGGGGTTTGGATCATTTCTCCCAAATTCATACATCCTCTCTCTTGGTTAAGGGGTGGATTAGTTCCCTTAACAACTGTTACAGTCTGTTCATTCCTTACCATGTCATTTCATGTAAATTCATTTTCGCATAAATTTTCAAAATATGATGCATGACATACAAACATTCAAACACACATAATCCTACTGTTTTGTGATGTAGACCCGAAGGCACAAGCAAACTTTACTTACCTGGTCTCCTGGAAATCGCTCCGCTATAAGCTACCTTAGAAGCTCGCTCACCTAAGTTCATAACAGAACATCAATCAAACATTCGCTAAACTTTACCAAAAATTAACCAGAAGAATAAGAAAACCAGTTTGGAACTCTACTGCTTGCACATTCCCATTTATTCTCCAAGAACCCGAACCTACTCTCATCAACAGCATCCTTCAAATCCTCACATTGTACTCCCTCGGTTATCTAACTGCTAAAACGCAAGAGAATGAGAAAAACTTACTTAGGTTGAAAGAGAATCGAGCAAGGAAAATCGCCTAGAGAGCTCTGCTACTCGAGCTGAAAACCCGAAGAGGAAAAGTATGAAATGGTGACGGCTACAGTGCATTAAACCCAACCCTCTTTCCTTAAATAGGTTATCCACTTAAAATTTATAATTACCACTTATGCCCTTGCCTAGTCATCCATTAATTTAAAAGAATAGAGAATTAATTTGATAAAACCGGGTGTTACATGCGAATAAGACAAAACAGATGACATCAGTCGGAAGATGAAATTCTAAAGACAGCGGTGGATATGATTTTACAAGTAGCGGTGGACGTGATCGGAAGATGTAGTTTAAAAGGGCAGAATTTGACAACTTTTAACAGGATTACATAAAACAGAAATCGCGAAAAACTGAAAGTGTGAAAGCTTCACACTTCAGAAAAATGATTCACAACATGATTTTGGGCATACCAGGAAAACACGACAGAAATTTAAGGAAAACAGATTGTATGGAAAACTCTAAAATCAGAGTTAATCCATGCACACCTTAAAAGAGAAAATATTCCAAACAATTCCAGAATACTTCAGAACATGAATTCAACTGTCAAATAGAGGTTTAAAACTCGAACATCAGAACCTATACATTATAAAAATCCCAACAGAGTTTTTAAACCAAAAACACAAAACCACTTCAGAGGTTTAAAAAAACAAAACAGCAGAATCCCAGTAAAGTTTTACGGACTTGAACATTACTTTAAAAACTTCCCTCCCTCGGGTCAAAAACATGTCTGGCTATCACAACCACACCCGAAAGCTCGAGCCACCAGCCACCTATTCGTCAGACTGAGGCACAAAGTCCTCATTTACGGGTTCAGTACCTACATCAGGGAGTTCACCTATGAGTCTAAAACTCAGTAAGAACATATATAAATGCAGTGATGCATATGCTATGCATGAACTTTCAGAATACGATGACAGAACAGTACATTACGTTTCAGTGGCAGAGGGGTATAAGTGGGGCTTATAGGGGAACTTGCAAGTGCACGACAGGCACAAACAGATATACAGAAACAGAACAGTAGGCCAGTCCCCATCCCGCACTTAACCAATGCATTTCAGTAAGATTTTATCTTGCTTAGCTTCAAACCGTGTACAGAAAACAGTTTTACATGGACTTTCGAGAAAATCGTGTATGCATGGACATTCACTGTGCTTATAATTAAAACAGCAGACAACAGAAACAACACAACAGAACCTAAAGGAAAAACAGACAACTCGGAATATATCTTCAACTTATCTACCCGAAACCTCCCGACAGAAGTAAAATCCTAGAGTTTCCGTGATGTATGGCCTTAAGGGTCAACCTACGGGTATGAACTTACCTGTTTGTTGTAGAGTTGATGTTCTTGGTCGTCTCGGTTATGCACGGACCTGTACATGCACGGAAGGAGAATAAACAAGCTGCAAATGCTAACAAATAACATGGAGGATATGCTCCTAACTCCATTCAGGCTTTTAGAAAACAAACCAACATGTTTTCATGCAATAACAGCGAGTTTTCTCCAAAATATCACAACTCTTAAACTTCAACAAAACTGTCATTTTAACTTGTCCAAACACGTTAGCATAAGCAGATGCTTACCTTAGGCAGAAACAGAAGAAAAATCAAGGAAGCTCGAATGTGCTTCGATGGATGATTTTCATCTAGAATAGAGGAAACAAAGAGGAAATGATGAGTGTGAAGGTTCACGTAGAATAGAGAAAAATAGGTAGGTTTCTCAACAAGTTATTGACGTTTGGCAACCATCCATTGGCTCCCTACCACCAACCTTAATTTCTTCCCAATTTACCCCTCCATGCATCTCTAACTAACGGTTTCATTCACTCATACATTAGTTTGGTTTTTATCCCTTTATCCAAATATACATACTTATATGTATCTATATATAATTTCCATCGATTTGGTTTCCAACAAAACGTTCATTGTATTAATACCAAATTAATTCCACAAAATGATTCGGGGAGAAATTACATAGGCAAAATACCGGTTGTTACATATACCCCTATTGTCAGGACCCAACCGGGCCCCCGGCAGGATCCTGACAGATAGGATTCCCAAGGTGGGAATTATTCAACGCAAGACCAATGACCATTCAATGCAACGACTTTCTTCTAACAGTTCCTACGTGGCATCCTAAATTAGGATCTATCGAAACACCAACTATTAACATTTATACTTGTAACGCCCGATTTTACGGGAAGTTTTAATGGAGCCATAACAATAAATTGGAATTTGTGGCGAAATAAGAAAATTTGGAGAAAGCCGGATTGTTAGTCAATTAATGGGAGAAAGAAGAAAATAATAGAAAATTAAGTGGAGGGGCAAATTGGTAACTTGACAAGCCAAATTTTAATAGAAATCACAAATCCCTCATTTCCTCTCCACCCTTACGCGATTCCCTTTTTTTTTTCCTCTCCTTCTCCACGGCGACTTCTTCTTCCTCCTCACGCAACCTCTCACTTCTGGCGACGAGGTTCTCCTCCAGCGACGAACCTTCATGTCTTCTTCTCTTTCTACGACCCTAGGTAAGAATCTATAGTTTTGAGACGATAGATTTTGATTTCTAGAGTTTAAACGGTTAGGTTTTCATTTAGGGTTTTGTTAAAAATGTAAACTAAGGTTGAAAATCGATAGGTTATCGTATTTATGATTCTAATAGGCGTATTTATGGTGAATTGTAGGAGTTAGTTGGAATTAATGAGGGTTGTTGAGGTTTTGGGTGGTTGAGGTTTTAAAAACACCATTAATGGGGGTTAGGAAGTTCACGAGCATGAGTTGCTCGATGAAATGCCCGAGAGAGGTTGATTAGAGTTTTAGGAAATTTTCTTTAATTAGGAGTTTCGTAATTTTTGAAGTCTGAATGTTTAGGCTCGGTTTTGACAACGAATGCTATGGATTGACTTAGGTGACAAAGCTCGAGACTAGGGGCTCGGTGTGCAACGGACACGAGGTAAGTCTCCGTGACTCGTTTGACCGATTGGCCTACACTATAAGACTATGTCGATCGAGGAATTAGAGATGCCCGTTGTGTTGGGTAATTAGGTTGGGTAGTTAGTTTAGTTAGATTGTTGAATGTATAAGTTTATTGTTTGCATGCTTTGTTTTCGTTATGTTGTTGTACACATGCACGCATCATGGTTTTAATAAAAAGCACGAAAAAGAAATTTCTATGCATGTTTTTACAAAACGAAAAGGTAAATGAATGTAATGATGGTTACGTCGGTGGCGGTGGTTCAGACATGGCTGTCAGATGAAGCATATTTTCCCCCCGGTTAGATACGAGGGGCTATCCAATCGACAGATGTGCCGCTCTTATCTAGCGACAGTGAAGCTCCGGTGACATAAATGAAATGAATAGCGAAAAGATAGGATGCATGATTTATAAACTGTACATGCATAGCATTCACGTGCATTCACGTAGACTTACTGAGCCTCTAGCTCACATTTTATTTCTATGGTGTAGGTGACTTCGATATAGGTGAGGACGACGTTCCTCCGCCCGAAGTTTAAGCAGTTTGAAAAAGAATGCTCGCGGGAGTGTGCTGGCGCAGGCGGAGCTTATTTTGACCCGTGGGGACATAGGTAAATGTTTTGGGAAATTGATAGATATAAATATAGGAATTTGTATAGTTAGAAACATTTTTGGATGCTTGGTTTCTGGATAGTTAATATTTGATGTTTGGATGTGTATTTTGGATAGTTCGTGAACATATATGTATATAATGTTTATTTTGATGTTTCTGGAAATGGAGAATGTTATTTTTAATGTTTTTGGAAGTTCTGAGTGAATGGTGTGTAAGTACAGGGGGAAATTGTATGGGTTTCGGTTAAGTGTTCGGTAGATTCTGTCGTTTTGTGATCGGCAGAAGTTTATATAAGTGTTTGGTCAAAGTCAACCAGCAGATATATTCGGTTACTATTGAGCGGTAGATGTGAGCAGTAGATTCTGTCGTTTTGTGATCGGCAGAAGTTTATATAAATGTTTGGTCAAAGTCAACCGGCAGATGTGTTCGGTTACTGTTGAGCGGTGGATGTGAGCGGTAGAAGTGTACAGTGAATATGAGCGGTGAATGTGATCAGCGTGGATGTGGCTTGGCAGAAGTGGAGCGGTGGATGTGAGCGGTAGAAGTGTACAATGAATATGAGCGGTGGATGTGATCAGCGATGGATGTGGCTTGGCAGAAGTTGAGCGGTGGATGTGAGCGGTAGAAGTGAACAGTGGAGGTTATCGGTAGATGTGAACAGGAAAAATTTTGGGCTTGGGCCCTTTTTGTCCTCTGTTCTGCTTGGCCGATTCCTCTTCTGTTTTAATGGTTTTATTTAATTGATTTTTAAATATGTTTCAACAATTTATACTTTGATTTAACGATTTAACAAAATGATTCACTTGAAAAAAAAAATAATAATAATAAAAAGGGGTAATTCTAGGAATAGTTTAAGGGTCGTTACAATACTCGTCCAGCAATTTACATCAAACATTGGAACACAACGGAAACAATAAAATAAAAGCGAGTCATGACATGTGACTTTTCAACTCTGATAATAAACTATAATTCCAGATCAATCCTATGCCTCGTTGTACATTCCTTACCTTTGACTTGTTCTATCATTCTCGTTGAACGTATTCAATATCTGAAAAAGATAGATAATCCACGAATGAGTTTTACGCCCAGCAAATAAATCCAACAATCAGAATACTCAATTTAGCCCTATTAACATAATCTAGGACCATCCTCCATTCATTATACCATAAAGAATTTAAATTCTCAATTCAAACCAAGTAACACATTTACCTTTTTTAAACTCATATTATTTCCATATAATTTCATGTTATATGAGATAAATTATGACCAATAAAACTAATGCACCATAATACTAAAACCAATGCACAATGATAACATGCATTTACAATTATCATTCAAAGAATTTCCAATGCATTACAAAATTATGCATTTACAATTATCAATCAAAGAATTTCCAATGCATTATTTAACAATCAGTGATATTTGTTAAATAATGTACTCTACACGTTCAACCCAACATGTATAACTATATCAAATCCCTACAGATTTATGGGCTTTCACCGACTGGACTGTAGTACCCCGAGCATGCTACCCTCGCAAGATTTAGGGACTTTCAACACAAGGCGAATGATTACGAGTAAGGCCCTTACTCTTTTTCCCATAGTTATATATATTGTGCTCAACAAGAGGCACAATCAAGTTTTTAAGTGATAACCACTCTCTTTTTTCAAATAAACATGCTTTAAAATTTTATATAAAACAATGCAATTCTTTATGAACAGCATCTTCCATTAGCCACTTTTCATTCAAAATTATCAAATATTCCAAAATTTAAACATTCTCAATTACCAATATTACCATTTACACCTAAATTATGCAAAACAGATAATTTGACTACTCTAATTGCAAAATTTACTTACCTCTTTTAGTTCCCTTCAAGCTTACACGAAAATCCTCCTTAAAAGTTGATGTTTAAGCTTTTGAATACCAAACCGTGTAGCTCTCCTTTGAAGAAATTTCAAAAATCCCACCTTTCCTTTATTTCTCCTCTCTTTCTCTCCTTTTCTTTCTCCTATTTTCTCTCCCTATTCTATGACTTTCCATGCCAAAAAATGACTGAACATCCTCTTCTTCCCCAAGTTTCTAGAGTCTTCACGGTTTCGAATTACCACTTTATCCTTTTTTTATCACTTTCTTAAATAGTGCTTTTGGTTTATTGACTCAAAACAAAACTTATCCTTCAAATTTTATCATTTTGCCTCCCATCTTTAAGAATTTACCAATTAACGTATTTAATTAAACTTAATCTCATTAGTTTTAATCTAACCCAATTAGATTATTTTAATCATTTTTTTTTAAACATTATTAAATTTCACCCAAAAACTTACGCCATTAATTTTATATGACTTTTACTACATATGTTTACATAACGATTCGCTAGAATAACCTCAAAAAGTTATTCCAATACACTATTACACAATATCCAAAAAGTTCAATTCATTACATCTATATTTATCACCTCTTATTTTTTGTTATCTTCCAATATTGTTGTGTGGTCTTGATGAATTGTTGTATGCCTCTATTTTGATGATCTAGAGAGAACTTTGGTTGTATCCATTATTTATGATATAGTTTAAGGTTTGATTAAGTGGCCTACGAATCCCTTTGTTTTTTACTCTCTATTTTGAGGATTCTGCTAAAAATTGGTGTTGCATATCTAGTTACTTTTGGATAATCTATTATCGTTTATTGTTTTTAGTTAGTTTGCTTTGTCTATTTGATTACACAAATTGAGAAAAAATTATTTTATTTTCCTATATATTCTCGGTGTTGAGAGTTAATATAGGTCTTTTTCTTAAATATTTTGATCCTGATAATCCCCTTATGGGTATTAAGGGCCAGATCAATGATGTTTCTCGATGCACGTATATCTGTTATTGTTTCCTGATTTTTTTGTTTGGTTGAACTTTTGAACTGCAGGGTTTTCTTACTTTTGATGGACAGTCTTGGCAGAGTGAAGGGGCTTTTTATCTTTCGGGTAGTATTTTATAAAAGTATTCTGTTTTGCTTTAGTATCCACCGACACAAACCGACTTGAAATTTTTGGTTCGATTCAAGTCGGTTCTTGCAAAGAGTCGGTTCAATTTTGGTATCAAACCAATAACTAAAAACCAAACCGAATCGTGTCCAGGCTTAGCCAAAGCTGTTATTTTCTATAAAAATAATAAAAATAAATATCTTTTAGTTTCCAAATTTTTACAAAATTATATCAAAGTAACTTTATAAAATAGAGTAAGCAATTAACTGGCTGAATAATTTCTGCAAGAGATAAAATTTCAAATATTTGATTTAAATAACATGATGATCTTTCATTTATCAAATAAAATTTAGAATTTGAAGCTATGATAAATTTATCGGTAAAGGCAATTTAGACCCCCAAACTTTGGAGGTTCAAACAACTGATACTGTATATTTTTTAACCAAATGGATCTTAAAGTTTAACTACTTACCACATTAAACTTTGCTGTAAAAAGCTGTTAGATTTGTCATGTGTACCACACATGATGGTTAACCCTAAGTCTTACTTTACACTTGTCACTTGCTCAACGAGTGACAGTTCTCTCTCTCTCTCTTCGACACCATTAGTTAAATAAAAATATTCATGTGAGGAATTAGGTTCATGAGGAAGAAGATGATGCAAAAGAGTTCTTGCCAAGAGGGTCTTCACGAAGAAAGAGAATTTGAGTCGAACTAGTTCAAATTCGCTTGGAATGTTTCAAAATGTGAAAGTTAAAAAACATGGTGCTAGAAAATTGCATCAATTTGAAGAATTTATCATCTCTGTTTTCTTATTTTTGTTCACCAACACTTATTGTCTCCAATAGTCCTCGGGTCATTGTAATGAAATTTTTGAACTTGATTTCAAAGTCACAAGGCTTTTTTAAATACATTATCGTTTCTCAGATTAAATTCTTCTTTTGATAGACTTAACATCAATTTCATTAGGGAAGGAAACTATGGAACTCCAAAGCCAAAGTTGAAGCCTTTATATCGGAAAAAGGTTATAACAAAGCTCAAATAGTTTTCATGTTTCTCGAAACAACTCCACTAACTTCCGTGCAAAAATTAATATCATTTTAGGCACTCATCTAATTATTCTAATTCAACCACAAATTGTTCACTTAAGATATCTAATATTGTGCATATTTTTTGTTCGAAATATACTCTTTATTGGTTACTCAATTTATTTTCTAAAGTCATTTTATATCAATGACAATCCAATGCAATGACTCGACTAACTCATTAACGCTAATCTATAGCTTCTTACCATTTTCAAGCACATATTATTATTCTAATATGAATAATATAGTTAATTTTATTCTAAGTCATTACACATACCATTGTTAGGAAGCGTAAGAAGGTCTAATACCATTGTTAGAAAGTTGTGGTGGGAAACTTAAAATACAACTGAATTAGAAATTAGGAAATTAGGAAAATTTGATAAACACGAGGTGATTTAAGGACAAACTATAGAAGGAATTTGCTATTATAAAAATTAGAAATACAACCATTTCTCTCTATTGTTAGGAGAGCGCAATAATAAGCTACATCTCTTTATATAATAGAAACACACTCTTGACAGAAGTAAAGACTACAATTACTAAGAAAGTTTTTTTTTTTTTTTTCTCTCTAAAACTCTTTTTTCTTTCAACTAAGTTGCACTCATTCGTTAAAATGTCTTACTTACCATTAACCTCTATATATAGATAATCATAGTTTGGTGGTGGGCAAATAAAAAAAATTGATTATGTTTTATTTGCTTCGTAATGGAGCAAACTTAGTGGCTAAGTAACGAACAAATGCTCTTAGTTAATATGAGATACATAAAATGTCATTTTATATAGAATAACATTAGTTAATGCATGTGACATTTATATTTGACAAGTGTTTGGGGAGTTATTTATGCATTTATATTTGCATAGGATTAAACACATAGATGTCAAGTTGGTTAAGACGTGAATGATATTGTCATGTCTTATCAATGATATGTGTATGTTGACTGACCCTAATGGCTAATATTTATATATATAATCTAACGTGATGAGGGATACATATCAAATAGCATCATATTACACATTTTATGATGAGGATACATTTTGATTTACATTGGAGTCCAATGATGCTATCTTTCTCTTGTGTAATATATTAATGTTATCAAATTTTAGAAAAAGGAAATCAACTTGTTCACCATAAGATGCGAATCCCTAAAATTCATGATGAAAACGATATTGGCAGCCATAACCTACTTGGTAAAACCCAAAAAATATACTATCTGTGGTAACATGCACACTAGAGATGATAAACGAGTCGTCCGAGCCGAGCCGAGCCGAGCCGAGCCGAGCCGAGCCGAGCCGAGCCGAGCCGAGCCGAGCCGAGCCGAGCCGAGCCGAGCCGAGCCGAGCCGAGCCGAGCCGAGCCGAGCCGAGCCGAGCCGAGCCGAGCCGAGCCGAGCCGAGCCGAGCCGAGCCGAGCCGAGCCGAGCCGAGCCGAGCCGAGCCGAGCCGAGCCGAGCCGAGCCGAGCCGAGCCGAGCCGAGCCGAGCCGAGCCGAGCCGAGCCGAGCCGAGCCGAGCCGAGCCGAGCCGAGCCGAGCCGAGCCGAGCCGAGCCGAGCCGAGCCGAGCCGAGCCGAGCCGAGCCGAGCCGAGCCGAGCCGAGCCGAGCCGAGCCGAGCCGAGCCGAGCCGAGCCGAGCCGAGCCGAGCCGAGCCGAGCCGAGCCGAGCCGAGCCGAGCCGAGCCGAGCCGAGCCGAGCCGAGCCGAGCCGAGCCGAGCCGAGCCGAGCCGAGCCGAGCCGAGCCGAGCCGAGCCGAGCCGAGCCGAGCCGAGCCGAGCCGAGCCGAGCCGAGCCGAGCCGAGCCGAGCCGAGCCGAGCCGAGCCGAGCCGAGCCGAGCCGAGCCGAGCCGAGCCGAGCCGAGCCGAGCCGAGCCGAGCCGAGCCGAGCCGAGCCGAGCCGAGCCGAGCCGAGCCGAGCCGAGCCGAGCCGAGCCGAGCCGAGCCGAGCCGAGCCGAGCCGAGCCGAGCCGAGCCGAGCCGAGCCGAGCCGAGCCGAGCCGAGCCGAGCCGAGCCGAGCCGAGCCGAGCCGAGCCGAGCCGAGCCGAGCCGAGCCGAGCCGAGCCGAGCCGAGCCGAGCCGAGCCGAGCCGAGCCGAGCCGAGCCGAGCCGAGCCGAGCCGAGCCGAGCCGAGCCGAGCCGAGCCGAGCCGAGCCGAGCCGAGCCGAGCCGAGCCGAGCCGAGCCGAGCCGAGCCGAGCCGAGCCGAGCCGAGCCGAGCCGAGCCGAGCCGAGCCGAGCCGAGCCGAGCCGAGCCGAGCCGAGCCGAGCCGAGCCAATGAGCCTAACGAGGATATATAAATATTTTCAACTTATATTAATATAATATAATTTTTTTTTTAAATTTCATTTAAAATTATAATAAGTATTAGGGTTTATTTTAATATAAACCCTAAACTATTGATTTTTTTTTTAAAAAAAACCCAAAAATTTACTGTTCATCAAAAAAAACTTTAACGTTTGATAAATAGGCAATTTAAACCTGCGAGGGGGAGTGAAGGGGCCGTCCTCTCAGGAGGGGATGACTGGTTCAGTTGGACCGGCCGTCACGTCCTAAATTGTAATATATTTTTCTTTTTTCGAGGAGAGGACGACTGGTCCAAAGACCAGCCGTCCTCTTTTTTGTAAAACCCATTACAAAAGTCACGAGTTTTGTCTTTTAGGAGGAGGACGGCCGATCCAACTGGACCGGCCGTACTCCTCCTACTAGAGGACAAAACCTGTGACTTTTGTCACGAGTTCTTCACCCTGGAGGACGGCCAGTCCAACTGGACCGGCTGTCATCTTCCTCCATATATATAGAGCTATGCTTTCGAATTTTAAACTCACACCAAATTTCAATCCTCTCTTTATTTTCTTATTCCGGTGATATTTTTTCGCGTTCAACTGCTAGGTACGAAGATTTTTTTTTGAATTTTATCATCTACTTTAGGGATTAAAAAAAAAACTCATATACAAGGTGTTAAATCGAAATTAAATTTTTTATGACATTTTTTTTTTCATTGTATTTTTATTTTAAAGTTTCTATCAAACTTCTAAAAAAATAAATAGTTTATTTTATAATTATTTATTTAAATATTTCTAATATTTTTCTCTCGATTACCGACGATTATTTTCCGCTAATATATAACCATTTGCCGAAAAAAAACTTTTAAGATATTTTATTTTCTTAGTATATCTTATCGTCATATCTTTTAATATATTTTATTTTCTATAAAATTATTTTATAGATTCCTTGAACGATGTCGTACCGGAAGATCTATCAATGTGATTGAATACTCTACTCTTTTCATAATCTAACGAAACGTATATTTTATGAAAAGAGTGGACTACTCAATCACATTGATGGATCTTCCGATACGACGTCGTTCAAGGAATCTATAAAATAATATTATAGAAAATAAAATATATATTAAAAGAAATGACGATAAGGTATACTAAGAAAATAAAATATCTTAAAAGTTTTTTTATTTAGTCAATGAAAGCATTTTATTTAGAATGTCATAATATCTGCATAACTTATGAAATTGTAGTTGTACGTGAACTTGACAGGATCTTGTTATAGAATTTTTGAATAAATATTGCCAGAGAAAGTTTGAGCAGGATTTGCGAAAACGTTCAATTAACTTTTGCATGAATGTAAATTTTAGAGGTTGTGAGTCATTGGGCATCAAAGAGATGTTTGAGAATATCGGCCTACGTGGAAACAATGCATTGACGAGCGCTACCTGCGAGAGAGTAGTTCGCTTGTTCTACGCGAACTTGAGATCGTCTGGTATAAATGGAGTTTTGATTGGTTTGAGGACGTACATCTTTGGTAGGGAGTTTATGGTACGGCCAGAGCAAGTAAATGAAGGGTTGGGGTTTGACATAGAAGGGACGGAACGATATTATCATGCTTCCCTAGACTGTCCTTTTTTTACATTGCCCGAGGGAGTAAAGTTCCTACGGGGAATTCACCATAATTTCAACATTGGGGCGTTCGTGAAGCCACGATCGAATGACTTGAATGTTAGAGGTCAGGTTCTCCGCAACATGCTAGCCCACACCCTTTTGCCACGAGAGGGACATCGAAATCCCGTGAGCTGCATGAACCTTTATGTCATAGAGAAGCTGTGCAACGGGAAGCCTTTTGACCCTGGCTTCTTGATTTTAAGTCACATGCATGAGGTCGGGCGAGCAGCCAGGGCGAATCTCTCATACGGGGCACTGATTATGAAGATCATCGGACGAGCTGGGATTCGACTACCGATTGTAAAGCAGATAATACCCCCTAGATCCACTGACGTATTTGACATGACCCAGTTGATACGGATGGACATCGTCAAAGTCGATGGCGCTTGGGTGCTGAAGAGAAATCAAGGAGCATCCACCTCTCAAGCAGTGCCAATGGATGAGACCACATCGCCACCATGCCCCCCAAGAAGATGAGAGTAGTGGATGAGACACGAGGCAGTATCTGTAACAACTATATCAAATGCAACATACGCATCAGCAGCAGATGTATGATATGCTGCAAACACACCATCAGCATCTGCAGCAAGTGCTTGAGATACAGCATAGCCAGCAACGGGACATCCAGCTACTCATAGGAAGAGTCGATGAGCTCGTCGTAGGACAGAGTGGCGATCGCTTCTCAGAGAAAATTGACTCAGTCACAACATTATCTCGCTGAGTCCTATAAAGAGATGAACTAGAGGTTCCTGACTCGGATGGTAAACAACAGCACCAACGAAGACAATGATGACCCTCCGGCGTAGTTTATGTTAGTTTTTGTATGTAAATTTTATGAATTTTTAATTTTAATTAAATATGAAATTATATATGTTTTAAAATATAGGTTTTTTCCTAAACCTCAAACTATCGACTTTTTTAAAAAAATACCTCAAAGTTTACTATTAATCAGTCCAAACCTTAAAAAAAATTAAATTAATAATTAATAATTAATAAATAAATAAACAAAACAATGTTTCGTGTCTCCGATAAAAATAAATAAAAAATTTTTGCCACCGCCGCGTATCCAATATGCCTGCGTCCTCCAGGGTGAAGAACCTATGACAAAAGTTACAGGTTCTGTTCTTTAACTGGACCACTCGTCCTCCTCCTAAAAGACAAAACTCATGACTTTTGTCATGAGTTTTGCCCAAAAAAGAGGACGGCCTGTCCAAGGACCAACCGTCCTCTCCTCGAAAAAAAGAAAAAAAATATTACAATTTAGGGCGAGACTACTAGTCCAACTGAACCAGCCGTCCCCTACCGAGAGGACGGCCCCCCACCCCCCCCCCCCCCCCCCCCCCCTCGCAGGTTCAAATTGCCTATTTATCAATTTTTTAAAAAAATTACTTCAAATTACAAAAGAAATTAAATAAATTACTTCAAATTACAAAAGAAATTAAATAAAAAGAATCTCTAGTTTTCAACATCCAAATTTGTAAACTCCTCAAGAATTTCATCATCTCATTGTTGATCTCTCGTCATGGCGTCGATCCAATCTTTGACACAAATGAGCGCCTCCACAAAGTCTGGTGCAAGTCTTCATCTTTGTTCATCATAAACACGTCCACCTGCACTAAAAGTAGATTCCGATACTACAGTAGAAATAGAAGATATTAGTAGATCACGTGGACTTTTAGAAAGAATAGTATATGTGGTAGAATATTTTTCCACTAATCTAAAATATCAAAATTCTCATCTCGAGAAAATTGATAACGAGTTTCAAAATAAATATTGAGTTCATTTGTAAAAGAAGTAGAATAATTTTCAGTTTATAATTCACTTCATATATCATCAATACTATATTGTTGATTAAAATTACCTTCACTACCACCGCTACTACTACTAGGATAACTTTCAGTATGTGGAGGTCGTGAATAATAACGATTAACTTTGGAATATTTTGTTTCATAAGAAATATATAGATTAGCAACTCCATTTGTTATGTCATTACTAGTAATTAAATGTGCAATACATAAATTTGTAGAATTCCTATTTAGCATAAGGCATGCTTTTTTTAATTTAAATCTTGGATCCACAATGTATGCATAACAAAAAATAAGAGAAATGTTATGCCAATATTTTTTAAATTTTGTTTCTATTTTACTATGAATATTATTAAATTCATCTACTAGTCGATAAATATGAAGAATAATATTAGAGGTGGGATAATAAATTTTAGAACATTGATTTGTAGCATCATAAAAAGGTTTTAAAAAATTAAGTAAGATATTAGCAATATCACAACTAGATTTGTCAAGGTTAATACTTTGCGTGTTATCATTAATAAAAACACAAATAACTTGTCAATGGCCTAACATTTTGCGACATCAAATAAATTGAATTCTACCGATTATCTACGCCAATTTTTAATTTTCTTGGTTTAAGTTCGGCTACTCTACAAAAATCATTATATTCTTGTTGTCTTGAATTAGACCCCATAATATAAGAAATTGCAGATCTAATTAATTCAATATGAAGTGAAATATATAACATATTGTCTTTAATAACCAAATTTAAAATATGACACACACATCTCATGAGAAAAATAGAACCACGAGTAACATCTAATTGTAAATAATCCTTAAATTGAAAAATAGCAATATCATTAGCACTAGCATTATCAAAAGTCACGCTAAAAATTTTATCTTTAATAGAATATTCTTGCAATATTGTCATAATAAATCTATAGATGGTATTAACAGAATGAGGATATTCACAATTACAAAATCCTAAAATTATTTTATTTATTGCCAAGATTCATCAATTAAATAAGGTGTTACAACTATATAACCAACAGTATTACGTGCACTCCATAAATTAGAAGTAATGCAAATGGACATTGAAAGAGCATTTGAAAAAAAAATGTAATTAATTCATTTTTCATATTCATAAACATTTTAAGAATATCATTTCTCGTAGTATTTCTAGGGATACATTTAAAACTAGGAGTAGCATATTCTTTCATAAATTTTTCAAACACTTCAATATTGGTGAATGATAAAGGTAACTCGGATTGTTCTACAAGTTGTATTATTCCTTCTCTCATTCTATTTTATGAATATGTGAAAATGCCACTATCACTAATATTTAATTAAGATTGTGTTGAATCTCGTATTTCCTCATTTAAGTTACATTTTTTAATTGTCTACCAATGGTGATAGTAGAGCTACCAGAAATATCAGCATAATTTTTAGCACAATATTTACATTGGGCTCTAGTTTCTATTTTGCCCGCAATTTTAATATCTTTTAAATTAAAATGTTTCCATACATTTGAAGTTTTATATTTTCTTTTTCTAGGTGAAGTGGATGCTTGTAAGATTTAATTCTCTAATTTCCTCTGTGTCATTATCATCAATGTTATAATTGCGATGATTCATAATAAATAAAATTAAATATAAATTAAATTTTTAATAATAAATGGATACTTCAAAATCAATGTCCAACAAAAGCCTGTAGTGTAGGTGGTGTAAATTGATCAACTTCACGTATACAAAACCTAAAAAAATTTAATGCAAAAAAATTTAGTTAATATAACTACAATTAAAAATTATGTAAATATCTGTAAAAAAAAATAAATTAAAATATACCTTGTTGAACGAGGAAAAAAGTGAATTATGAGAAGAGAGGAATTGATTGAGAGCCCTAATTGAGAAATGAACTTAAGAGAGATGGGGACCGAGCCAAGCTCGGCTCGCTACTGCTAGCCCACCCGTTAAACAACTCTAATGCACACTAAGTATGTTCATATTGACATAAATATCATAATATATTAATATGATAAAAATTAAGGAATATACACCAAATATAAATTGTGCATATCATTAGATATATATATATATATATATGCATAATAATCATTGTATGCACGTAGGTAGGTAAAAAAAAATAACATCAACCCAAATTAATGCAACCAGAGATTTAGTTGATTTGTATTGATTGTGTGTTTGCATAATCATCGTTATATGCATATATTTAGATGCATAATAATTCTACATTGTAAATAGTGCAATTGAGATTTAGTTAATTCCACTTGGCTTAACTTCGTAAATAGTGTTTATTAGTTAAACAACGAAAAAAATTAGTAAACAGTGCATAAACAATAATTGCTCGAGTCTACATAATAATGAATATGATAAAAATTAAGGAATATACACCAAATATAAATTGGCATATCATTAGATATTATATATATATATATATGCATAATAATCATTGTATGCACGTAGGTAGGTAAAAAAAACTAACATCAACCCAAATTAATGCAACCAGAGATTTAGTTGATTTGTATTGATTGTGTGTTTGCATAATCATCGTTATATGCATATATTTAGATGCATAATAATTCTACATTGTAAATAGTGCAATTGAGATTTAGTTAATTCCACTTGGCTTAACTTCGTAAATAGTGTTTATTAGTTAAACAACGAAAAAAATTAGTAAACAAGTGCATAAACATAATTGCTCGAGTCTAAAGGTCCATGATGATAGTCGCCCTTGATGTTGAAAATTAAATGCATATGATTGATTGCAATTAAAGATAGATGTGCATGACATTAGTTGAACCTCAAGAGATCGTGTTCGCTCATATGCTGATCATATAGAGCCTTTAAGCGTATGTTGATAATGACTTTAGGTTATAATTTATGATATCATATGTTTAATCATTCATTATATGCACTATACACTTGTGAAACAAAAAATTTATGACATTATTTGGCATTAAACACAAGGTAAAAGTGTCTAAGATGTCATGTGGCACATAGATCATAAAAAATGTGTTCATGTGCTTGATTAATTAATATAAAATCAATATTAAGATTGTAAAGACTAATCGTGTAAGTAATTAATACATAATTAGATGCAATATAAGTTTATTTAGTTGATCCACAGTAAAGGACTCTTACTGAGCTTATAAAGCTCATTACGTCATCCCTATCATTTTTACAAGTGCAGATAGCAAGACAATGACAGCATATCACGAACCAGGGGCGAGCCCAACAGAAACGCTAGGTCAAAAAACTCAATACTCCGAAGAAGATCCGATCGCTCAGCCCAAATCTCAATTTGTAGTAGAAGACTTGATTCAAAATTTAAAGACGTAGCTTACAAGTCAAGGACCACATGACCACATGACATAGCTTACAAGTCAAGGACCACATAGTGATCACAGAATTAAGAGATAGTGCAATACAATATAAGAAAGAAATATTGTGCAAGGAGAGAGAAAAATGTGTAACACCAGTTAATTAAGTTTATAGACCCAAAACATTAAAGAGTCCTTACCAAGAAAAGAAATAAAAACAATCAAGGGAAAAACATAGAAAACTAGGGGAATCTCTACTACGAACTCTACTCCTAACTACCTCGATTTTTACCTAGGAAAGAAGGAGAGTCTTTGAGTAACTAACTAACTCAATAAAAAATTCTATATTATACTCTTATGCATGTGAAAACGACTTTGATCATTTCATCTTAAAACCATAAATCAATGAGAAAATACAATGCATGGATTTACACTAATAAAAAATCTCTTTTACCATTTTAAAAATAGGCACCACGAGCCATTAATGGGGCAAGTGTTGAAAACTTTGCCACTTTTCTACATACATTAGTAGCTATAAATTAATACATCTCCATCGTTTATCTTAGAAAACAGCCCCAGTATAAATAAGATCACTCAATGTGTGATGAACCGAATGTTTACGTATGAGCACGACTGCGGGCTAAACCTCGAGTTGCAGGGCAAACCTCGGGACCTAAGCCGAGTGTAGGCAAATCCTGGACTCGAATATAGGCAAATCTCAGGTCGTAAAAAGAGGGTCGTCACAATCCCACATCGTTTGGAGATGTATATGAAAATGAAACATATGTAAAGAAACCATCCCAAAGATAATAAGATGCGTTTTAGAGTACAATTGGTAACGGATCTCATAAGAACTCCGACGTTAAAAGTGCTCCAGCGAGAGCAGTACTATGTTGGGTCACCGACTAGGAAGTCATCGCTAAACAAAGCCATCAGGGGAGGATATTGGGCCATGGTCTAATCCCCAAAGTAGATCATATCTTACTAGGAAAAATGGTTATTATAAATGGTATCAGAGCCTGTACCCAACTGGAAATGTGGCCAACGAAGACGTTGGGCGCCTAAGGGGGGGTGATTGTGATGACCCTAAATATTTATGTATGAGCACGACTGTGGAGCAAACCTCGGGTTGCGGGGCAAACCTCAAGACAAAAGTCGAGTGTAGGCAAATCTCAGACTCGAGTTAGGCAAATCTCGAATGGTAAAAAGGGGGTCGTCACAATCCCACATCGCTTGAGAAGGTATATGGAAATGAAACATATGTAAAGAAACCCTTCCAAGTTAGTAAGACATGTTTTAGAGCATAATTGGCAACGGATCCTATAAGAACTCCAAAGTTAAAAGTGCTCCAGCGAGAGTAGTACCATGTTGGGTGACCGACTGGGAAGTCCTTGTCAAACAAAGTCGTGAGGGGAGGATATTGGGCTACGGCCTAATTCCCAGAGCGAACAATATCTTACTGAAAAAAAAGGTCGTTATACAATGACCTTTACACGTCTATTGCCCACAATGTGCGCAAAAAGAATGACAAAAATTCATAGATCCATTATATCACCTAAGAGAGAAAATAGAAAAATTGTCCAAAGACAAGTAATCACAAATGGAACGTAATGACAAAACACCCTGACTAAATTTAGGGATTCAAATCCAAGAACATGTAATCATTGTCTCAATCCAATGTCGGGATAATAAACAAGATACCTTTACTAGAATAGCTGCACCAAATGCTAAAGTTGTCACAACCTGAAGGTGGACCTAATAAAAACGTCAGGTCAAACGACCTGATTCACAGAGAGGATCTGATCACTCAGCCCTAGGTTTGATTTGCAACGGAAGATTTGAAAACAAATCAACCTCATAGCCCACCCGAGATGGGGCTTGGTCCACATAGTGATTTGCGAAAATAGTAATAATAATGTAAAGAATTTAGAAACTGTGCAACAAAGCCTAAACATTCAACATCACTCTAATAATCTTATACATACACGAATAAAGATAAGTTCTCACCAAGAAACTAGTTAAACACTTAAATTAAAATAATAAGTAAAAATAGAAACATGAAAGACTTGCACTATCACTCTGACAACTTGATTTCTGGAAAGGGAACCTGTTCACTCAACCCAATGCTAGGTTTATAGATGAAGTCTTTGAAGTAAATACGAAGTCAAAGCCCACGTACTGAAATCCAAACCATATAATGCAATACAATAAATATTTAACAATATTCAACCATGCATGAAAGTAAATGGTTCCAATCCAACAATTAGGTTTATAGTTCTAAATTAAAAAACTAAATCTTTGGTCTAATAAAAAATAAACAACTAGCAGCCTCTCTCATATCACCACTAAAGCTAACTGCTCTTCTCTATACCTGGATTGAGAAGAGGTTGTTGGATTGAGTGACTAACTCAGTAGAAATGTTATACTTAATCCATCTTGATTTAAAAACGAGTTTTATCTTTATTTTAAAACGTAATTTGTATTTCAAAACTATATATAAATTTACAAAACTATTAAGGAAACATCTTTTCTTCTTTTTATCAAAACGGCTCTACGAGCCCTCAGTGAGTACTTATAAAACATACCATGTACATAAGTAACTATACATCGAAAACGAACCTCACTATTTTTCACAAAAACGTTCTCAGTGAAAAAGGAGGGTCACACAAGAACCCCTCCGGCATACTATAAGAGAAAGGAGGTGATCCGAAGAACCAACACCACCTTATAAAACCAAAGGAAAATCATGATAACAATCCGAAGATCCAGCTCGTCACCTGAGTGGCCGACAACCGGCAGTCAGCCATGACATCAACTCAAAAAAATAGCACCCTAATTAGGTTTATGGGTTTGAAACCCAAGGAGCGCGTCAACATTGCCCTACTACCATTTTTCGTACATACAAACAATACAATCTTCACGCCACAAAAGGAGTAACAGGATAGTCACGTGATACTTTGACACTTAAACCGTCCAAAGTATCAAGATGATTCATCCCCTCAACGGATCACAGCAAAACAATGCATCATGTATGTTAAAAGTAAATATGAGAAAATCATATATACATATACGTATAAAACTGATATACTGGCGACTAGGCCCTGTCATAATTTTACATGTGGCAACCCGCCAAAATAATAGTTTTCAAAAACCGTGTAATGAAATGCCGAAAGTATAAAATCTCTACCTCGACGATGACTACTCATCTTCTGCACGATGACTACTCCTCTTCTGCACAGGAGCAGTAACCTTTGACACGGGCTAGACATCAACAAACTCGTCCAAGCCTAAAAAAAACCAAGGTCATGAATATTTCAATCAACACTAAGGGAGGAAGTGGATGGGTCCTATACCGCGACTAAAAGCTCAATCCGGAATACTATAAATGGTTGCGAACTTCAAAATTTTCCAAAATATAAAGGTCGTGCGATCGATAGATTTCTAAGCGGTCAACACTTCAAACTCTCAGGTTTTACTAGGTGTAAATCGATCTCCAAAGCAGTCAACATTTTAGAATCTCGGGTTGCTTAAGGGTCGACCCAGCTGGTGTCTACCGATCCAGCTAGCGATTGACACTTGAGCTTTCAAGTTTAGACCTCGATTGACATTTCCTATAAAGTGTCTACCCTTGAAAGCCTTGGGTCTCCGCTGTAATATTCACCGATAAACACTTCCCTTCAAATCCTTGGGTCTCTGCTGTAATATTCACCGGTTGCCCTTTCTCGTTGATTCTCGCCTCCAAAACACCAAATAAACCTACACAAACTTTAAATACACTAACGAATCCAGAAATAACCAAGGGATTTGAGCTCCTTTGCTCGAATCTAGACCCAAATAAAAACTATAAGCTCTAACTCGAAAATGGAGGGAGGAACGAACTTACCCTCGAAGGTTGCTGCCTAGACTCAATGTCTTTAACCCTTGGCTGCCCGAATCGTAGGTCGAATCTCTTCCTCCTCCTCCTCCTCCCGGCTCTCTGTCCCTTCATCTCCCTCCCACTCGCGATGCCAAGATGGAAAAGAAATAGGGTTCCTCACCCTATTATAAAAATAAACCATTTCCTTCGATTACAATTTTACCCTAACCATTTAATTAATTCATTTAATATAAAAATAATTTATATTAAATATAAATCCTTCCAATTTCATTCTTCACCACTTGGAAGATACTCCAAACTCTATACATAAATTATTCGAGTTAACTAAATATTAATTTCATCCAATCACAATCACACGGTAATTTTTCAAATTATCGATTTTATCAAAAACTCCAAAAAATCCAACGTTGCTATAAAAAACTAAATTAGTCAATCCATGACACGTTGACAGTCAATAAAAACATTGAAATTTTTATAAATTACAAAAATACTAGTTCTTACATATCATGAATCCTTTAAACACTTGAAGGGCTAAGACAAATTAAACTAAAAGGCATGCTCAATGGGTGTATTTCATAGAGATGTTTCTCTGTATTATTAGATATAAACTTGGTAAGGAGAATCTAATTGCATATACACTATGTATTGCTTCCTCCACTTGATGCAAGTTTTAAACACGCGAAAAACTTATATGCTGATGACTAACAATTCGATAATGAATATTAGGTTTGTGAGAAAAATGCTTGTAGTAAGTTGTTTAGGCGTGATGGGTTTTTTATTTCAAGAGAACAGATTATGTATAAGTTAATTGCTCTTAAAGGGATTTGTTAGTACATGAATCATATGGTGGAAGGTTAAAGGGACATTTGGGGTTGCAAAGACGTTAACTGTTTTACAAGAACATTTTCATTGCTTACACATTAAATGAGATTTTGAGTCGAATTGTGCTAGATGTGTGATATGTAGGCAAGCTCAATTCAAAGTGCTGCCCAACAAGTTACATACTTCTTTACCAATTTCTAGTGAACCTTGACCTGATATTTCAATAGATTTTATACTATGATTATGAAGGCGAAGGACACAAAATATATGATGTCTTGCATGTTGTTGGATTGTTCTTTGGAGACATTGTAAGATTATATGGCATGCCTAGCACTAAGGTTGGGCAAACGACCAATGGCTCGTGTATTAGGCCTAGTTTCATGAAGGTGGGTTAACCCGTCAGCATTGTCCGACAGGCCTCCAACAAATTTTTGTTGGATTTCGACATACTTCATCAGATCCTGAGGAGATTCCATTGGAAGTACATCAATGAAAGTGCTTACAAATTGGATTTACAAGATAAGTACAACGTAAATACTACTTATAACATTATTGATTGAATCCTTTTGATGTATATATGAGGACATATCTTTTTCAAGAGGAGGAAAATGATGTAAATCATAGCATAAACTCACTGGATGCAATTCAAGTTTGCTATAGTTTTATGCTATGACTCTTGGGTTATAAAATATTATGAAATGTCTATTTTAAAATAAATATCGTTTGGTATATTTCTTAAAATTAATCTTAGTTTCTTCTTTACTTTATATATTAATTTTACAAAACTATCAAACGATATTAAGTTTATTTGAAATTTTCACTACATATTTTATTTAACATGAGAAAATAATCTAAAATTTTTTGTTATTTTCTAACACTTGTATGATTTATTATAATTATTTTATAAAATAATTAAATAAAATTACAATAAATCGTACAACTGTTAGAAAATTACGAAAATTTTCAGATTATCTTTTCATAATATGGAGAACATGTGATAAAAATTACAAGTAAATTGCATATCGTTTAGTATTTTTTTAAAAAATTAATTTTAGTGCCAACTAAATGCGGATGCGAAGGGTCAGCGGTTACCCGCGTGACCCCCCGCGTCAGGCGGGTACCCGCTGCACCCTTTGCGGAGGGTCAGCGGTCACCAACAAAACTTTATCTTACACTTTCTAAATTTTATATTTTTTTCTGCACTTTTTAGATAGTTCACCTTTTTTTTTTTTCACTTAATCCAATACTAATGTGACAGCCCGAAACCGAACTCGATCGGGGTCCGGGATCGGAGACGTCACTCTGGGACAGTTGACAGGAAAACGGGGACTATTTTTTTTTTTTTTGAACATTTATAAAACTTTTAAAACATTGCATATAGTATACTCCTTCTGAAGTTGAAGACCGAGAAACATGAAAACAGGAAACAGAAGGCAAGGGCACATTGAAAACAGACTACAGAAATACATGGCAGAAGTAAAAAAAAACGGGAAGACAGATTAATATATAAAAACAAATAGAACGAGAAAAACAATTCAAATCAAGGACAGAACGAATGACTGAATAAGAAGGAGAGTCGAAAAGCAGCATTTAACAATAAAAGTATAGGAATAAAACATAAAGACATTGGCGGAAGACTTAAGCGAATAACTGGCAGAAGATTTAGTTTAAAGAAGCAGCGATGAATTCAGATACGACAAAAGGCGAACAGGGTTCAACGGAAGAGGCTGAGTAAAACTGGGCGGAAGAGGTGATAACGTCAGCCGGAAGAAGTGGTGACGTCAGGCGGATGATACAGGCAGCAGACGGAATTCGGAGGAGGATGATGAGTCAGCCGGAAGACGGATGACGTCAACCGGAAGATACATGCATTACACTGGCGGAAGACTAAAATGACGTCAGCCGGAAGAAGTGGTGACGTCAGGCAGATGATACAGGCAGCAGACGGAATTCGGAGGAGGTGATGACGTCAGCCGGAAGACGGATGACATCAACCGGAAGATACATGCATTACACTGGCGGAAGACTAAAATGACGTCAGCCGGAAGAGGAGGTGACGTCAGCCGGAATACAAAATTTTAAACTGGGCAGAAGACTTATGCTGACGTCAGCCGGAAGATATAAATACACTGGGCGGATGACTTGAATGGACGTCATCCGGAACGATGCAGCGACAAACGAAGCCGATGAGGTAACAGAAGGACATACCAACAGAGAGCAGAAAAACAGAAAACATAAAATCTTAGATTCTCAACCAATTCAAAACATGGTTCTCGAACACAACAGAAGGCATAACAGGAACTTAAGAAAAATCACACTACATGGATACTCTAAAACCAGAAACTATCCATGCCAGACTAACAGAAAATATTTCAAACAAATTCCAGAATACTTCAAACATAAGTCAACTGTCAAATACAAGGTTTAAAACATCAATACAGGTTCCATACATCGTTTTCCACAAGTGTACAGACTGGACCTACATTTCAAATGTTTTTAAACTTCAAAAGATGGTACAATATTGGACATACTTCAGAAAACACATTCTCACAGGATTACTTTTGTCTGCTGCAGCAACCAACCCCGTGAGACGGATGACGTCAACCGGAAGATACATGCATTACACTGGCGGAAGACTAAAATGACGTCAGCCGGAAGACGGATGACGTCAACCGGAAGATACATGCATTACACTGGCGGAAGACTAAAATGACGTCAGCCGGAAGACGGATGACGTCAACCGGAAGATACATGCATTACACTGGCGGAAGACTAAAATGACGTCAGCCGGAAGACGTGGTGACGTCAGCCGGAAGAAGTGGTGACGTCAGCCGGAAGAAGTGGTGACGTCAGCCGGAAGAAGTGGTGACGTCAGCCGGAAGAAGTGGTGACGTCAGCCGGAAGAAGTGGTGACGTCAGCCGGAAGAAGTGGTGACGTCAGCCGGAAGAAGTGGTGACGTCAGCCGGAAGAAGTGGTGACGTCAGCCGGAAGAAGTGGTGACGTCAGCCGGAAGAAGTGGTGACGTCAGCCGGAAGAAGTGGTGACGTCAGCCGGAAGAAGTGGTGACGTCAGCCGGAAGAAGTGGTGACGTCAGCCGGAAGAAGTGGTGACGTCAGCCGGAAGAAGTGGTGACGTCAGCCGGAAGAAGTGGTGACGTCAGCCGGAAGAAGTGGTGACGTCAGCCGGAAGAAGTGGTGACGTCAGCCGGAAGAAGTGGTGACGTCAGCCGGAAGAAGTGGTGACGTCAGCCGGAAGAAGTGGTGACGTCAGCCGGAAGAAGTGGTGACGTCAGCCGGAAGAAGTGGTGACGTCAGCCGGAAGAAGTGGTGACGTCAGCCGGAAGAAGTGGTGACGTCAGCCGGAAGAAGTGGTGACGTCAGCCGGAAGAAGTGGTGACGTCAGCCGGAAGAAGTGGTGACGTCAGCCGGAAGAAGTGGTGACGTCAGCCGGAAGAAGTGGTGACGTCAGCCGGAAGAAGTGGTGACGTCAGCCGGAAGAAGTGGTGACGTCAGCCGGAAGAAGTGGTGACGTCAGCCGGAAGAAGTGGTGACGTCAGCCGGAAGAAGTGGTGACGTCAGCCGGAAGAAGTGGTGACGTCAGCCGGAAGAAGTGGTGACGTCAGCCGGAAGAAGTGGTGACGTCAGCCGGAAGAAGTGGTGACGTCAGCCGGAAGAAGTGGTGACGTCAGCCGGAAGAAGTGGTGACGTCAGCCGGAAGAAGTGGTGACGTCAGCCGGAAGAAGTGGTGACGTCAGCCGGAAGAAGTGGTGACGTCAGCCGGAAGAAGTGGTGACGTCAGCCGGAAGAAGTGGTGACGTCAGCCGGAAGAAGTGGTGACGTCAGCCGGAAGAAGTGGTGACGTCAGCCGGAAGAAGTGGTGACGTCAGCCGGAAGACGGATGACGTCAACCGGAAGATACATGCATTACACTGGCGGAAGACTAAAATGACGTCAGCCGGAAGAAGTGGTGACGTCAGCCGGAAGAAGTGGTGACGTCAGCCGGAAGAAGTGGTGACGTCAGCCGGAAGAAGTGGTGACGTCAGCCGGAAGAAGTGGTGACGTCAGCCGGAAGAAGTGGTGACGTCAGCCGGAAGAAGTGGTGACGTCAGCCGGAAGAAGTGGTGACGTCAGCCGGAAGAAGTGGTGACGTCAGCCGGAAGAAGTGGTGACGTCAGCCGGAAGAAGTGGTGACGTCAGCCGGAAGAAGTGGTGACGTCAGCCGGAAGAAGTGGTGACGTCAGCCGGAAGAAGTGGTGACGTCAGCCGGAAGACGGATGACGTCAACCGGAAGATACATGCATTACACTGGCGGAAGACTAAAATGACGTCAGCCGGAAGAAGTGGTGACGTCAGCCGGAAGAAGTGGTGACGTCAGCCGGAAGAAGTGGTGACGTCAGCCGGAAGAAGTGGTGACGTCAGCCGGAAGAAGTGGTGACGTCAGCCGGAAGAAGTGGTGACGTCAGCCGGAAGAAGTGGTGACGTCAGCCGGAAGAAGTGGTGACGTCAGCCGGAAGAAGTGGTGACGTCAGCCGGAAGAAGTGGTGACGTCAGCCGGAAGAAGTGGTGACGTCAGCCGGAAGAAGTGGTGGTGCATATGCTATGCATGAACATTTTCAAATACATGAACATTACATTACATTACATTACGTTTCACTGGACAGGGAGGTATAAGTGGGTAGAGGAGCTGGCGCAACAGGGATACATTCATAACATGACATGACATATTAGTAGTTAGTAATTTTACCGGGTCCCAGGGAGGGATAAGGCACAGGGTATCCTTGGCGGGGATAATTTTTACAAGCGTCCCAGAGAAGGACAAGAACAGGCCGCCAGTCCTCATCCACACTTAGTCATACATTACATTACAGGTTTTAACTTTCATAACTTCAAATCGTGTACAGAAAACATTTGCATGAGTTTCGGGGAAAAACGTGTATGCATGAACATTTACGGTGCTTGAACATAACAGAGACAAGCGGCAGAATAACAAAGCAAGACATAAAATAAAACACATTTAACCTAACACCTAAACTACGGTTTAACTACCCATCGGCAATCCCGACAACATAAACCTAGTACCTCCGTATTGTAGGGCCTTAAGGGCCGACTTTATACGCACGAACTTACCTGTTTTTCTGCGGTGTAGCAAGCTGAAATGTCTCGGAAATGCTCGAACCTGTTTGCTGCAATGTAGTGAAATTAAACAAGCTGCAAATGCTAACTAATAACTTATAGAATATGCAGCAAGCACATGTCAACTCATTAGAAAACACACTAACGTGTTTTCATCCAAAACAGTGAGTTTTCACCAATACCGAAACCCTAAACTTCGGTAAAAACTCACATTTTAACTTATCCAAAATGTTAGCTTTAGTAGACGTTTACCTTTGCTGGAGCAGGCAGGAAAAATGGGAGTGTTTTATGAAAGGTTGAAATCGCAGGAAAAGAAAAGAAGAAGCGGAGAAGGAAAACAGAGAAGAGAAAGAAAGGTTTCACGTAGGAGGGAAGAGAATGAGAGAGGAAAAACTTGGCTTCTCCAACAAGTTGTACACTTGGCATTCATCCATTGGCCTCCTCCCACCAACCTTAATTTCACCCCAAACTACCCCTTCATCCATTTCAAACTTATTGTTTTTGTTTAGTTACACCATAGTTTAGTTTTTCCACCACCAAACATTGCACAATTCCAATAAATTATTTACTAAACTATTAGCGAAATAATCCCGACCAATAATTAAATGGATAATACCATGGCCAAAATTGCCGGGTGTTACAACTAAATTGTCCACAAGTCAAGTTAGCCCACCGAATAATCATTAATTTTTGAAATGCAAATGGGGTTCTATCTAAAAGATAGATTATCTTTTTATTTTTTGTTTCTGCCACATCTGTCGAAGAAATAAGAAAAGTGAAGTTTTTATATCACTTTCTCGACCATTGCTACCCTTAACGTGCTTATAGTCCAATAAATGAAGTGGCAAACATGTAGAAAAAGTCTTTTCGTCTTCTACAGTTGTAATGTCTTTTTTTTTTTTTTTTTTTTTTTTGTTGCACTAGAGCCAAATCCTACTCCTTCTAGTACAATGTTATTTGTTTTAAATCGTAGATGGTAGAGTTTGCCTAAAATACATTATATTAGTAGGAAGAAAAACTTTACTTATATACCATGTATTTTTCACTTTTCTAAGCAATTTAAGATTGTGCACCCCTATAAGTATATGTTGGATCCTCACATTGGATTCTCCTTGCCTTCACATGGTGGGCTGTCACAATCTCCTCCTTTCTATCGGTGCCCAATATCCTCGTCACCTACACCTCTGGTTGGGCAGTGACTTTGAAACCAATTGTAACATCCCGCAGTGCTCTTAGTACAATGTTGTCCACTTTGAGTTTGAGCTGCACTGATTCGTTCTTAGATTTATCCAAAAATGCATTGTATTAGGTATAAATGAGAATTCTCTTTATACAAGATATATTTTTCACTCTCTAAAGCGATATGAGATTGTACATCCCCACTAGTCTGGACTGAACTCACACATTGAGCTCTCATTGCCCTCACATGGCGGACTGTCATAACAGTTTAAGTTTTTGTTTTTTAATTATTTTACACTTATATTTTGTTTTTTGTTTTTTTAGTATATTTATTTATTTTTAATAAATTAGATGACAAACATGGAAATAAAGTCTCTTGGTATTCTCCACTACTATACTCTTCTTATTTTTTTTCCTTAAAAAGAGGTCAAATGCTTTATACCATGTATGGTTGTCATTTTTCTTAATTGGGTTTTTAGATAATTCTTTCAATCTTAACTATCATTACTTCTTAACTCTTTATAACATTTTTCAATTTCTTTTAACATATTATTTTTTACACAATTTACCATTAAAATTTAAAATTTAGTATTACAACATGCTTAGCGTATTCAAAAGTTTTCATTTCCTTAATGATACATGTCATTGTAGTTCTTATTTCACATTATACTTGACTTATCTCTCACTGTATACAAAAGTGTGAATCTTTTTAACTTCTTTTAATGTCTTTTGTTTTAACTGTGAATCGTTTTAATTTCTTTTAATCTTTTCAATTTTTTTTAATAGACATTTTTTAATTCCATTTAATCAAGTATACACTTGTAATAGCCTAACTCTCTTCGTCTTTGTGCTACTTCATCTTCATGAACCTCTTCATCTTCTTTATTTGTCAGTCAAAATACGAAGAGTTTTTTAATTTTATTTAATCGTGTATACTTGCACTAGCCTGACTCTTCGTCTTCATGAGACTGTTGATCTTCTTTATCTAACAAATACATTTATAAAAGATAAATTTTCACATTATCTACATTTTTTCGTCATAGACTGACTTTTTATTTTCTTTGTCGTAACATGCTCTTTCTTCATTTGTCATATGTCATGTTTTATTTATACTAATCATAGGCTGACTCTTCATTTTCTTGTCGTAGAACTTATGTTGTTTTTATGAAATGGAACTTTTGTCTTTTGTAATCAAAATTTATTTTGTATTGTACTGTCTAAAATTTAATATTAAATATAATATTTTTCATGTATAATTTTTTTTTCATTAAAAAATTTCTTCCATTAAATAAAAATACAATATTATGTTTATTAACGTGTACGTGCATTATATATTATTAAATGATACATGCACGGAAAAATAAATAACATTCGGTCGAAGTAAAAGTTTATTTATTTTTGCAGTGCATACATCGTTTCATAGAATTTATTTTGAGACATTGTTCTTGTACTTTTACGATATGTCTTGTTTTTATGACATGTTAGTTATTATTAAATAAATAAATTTTTTGCAATCACATTTTATTTGAACTTGCATATTTATTATTTTTGAATTGTTGATCAACTTGATTTTGTGAATTGAGTTTTGTCAACTCAAGTGGGGTAAAATTGAGTTTTGTCAACTCAAGTGGGGTACTTGTTTGATACGCACAATCAACCATTGGAGGATGTGTTCGTGTTTTATGAAATAGAGTAATGAGACGGTTGACAACATTGTATTCTTGTGTGCAAAACCTTTAACTTGATTAGAATTGTCATAATATTTTGATCACCAAGTATCGTCTTTCCCTTTATACCTTGCTCATTGTGAGCTCGGATTCCGTGAACAGCCTTTTTATTGAGACTATATATCGTTATAGTAGTGAATTACTTTAGTTATGTACCCCAGTATAGTTAGTTATTTTGTCACGTTTTTATATATTTCTCTCTCAATTTTATCTTATAATTTTTATAGTGGTACGCTCAAACATTTTTAACATATTCTTTATATTATATTTAAATATTTATTGGGTTCAGGGGACTTACTCCAATAATATTTCTTTCAAGTCATTGTCAGAGACACTATCAAATGTCGACCCAATGCTAGTAGGTGTTTTAATTGTTTAGTTATTTCTTTTCTTGAGAGTTTATTGCGGGTGGGGTGGGATATGACTTTTATTGGTATTTTTGCTCTTCTGGGTAATTTATTATTATTATTTTTTTTTTTTACAAATTTAGGGTAAATAAATAGAAAAATCCTAAATTATGATGAAGGAACGTTGATTTTTGCAAAACTCAGTGGGAGACACTGTCTTCAGTTTAGTGCCTCTATGCATGATTCATGATTGACTTGACAGTAAGAGGATTGAGACGACTCGGCAAACATTTGACCCGAAAATTTGCTCAATTATATATACATTTTTAACTTAAAAAGATTATTCTTTCTATTCTTAATTTCTTGACAATATTTATCAATTAAGGGTGAGCTGAACCGGAACAACTCCCAAGAACCAGACCAAATTACCAGTTTTGGTCCATTATCCATGGTTCTCGGTCCGATTCTCGGTCCTCCCACTAGATCTACCATGAGAGTCAGTCCGATTCACGGTCCATATGTCAAAATCTCGAAAAATAGAGACCGAACCGAGAATTAAAAAAAATTAAAATAAGTCTTCACTATTCAATCTTTAGTAGCCCTCCTAAATTATTGTTCCACAGTCCAAAAGGCAGAAGTCCTAACTTGCTCACTGCTCTGCTCAGTCCTCGCCTCAGCCTCGCACTCGCCTGCAGTGAGTCACTGCTCACCTTGCATGCTCGCCCTCGCCCCTCAGCGCTTGCCAATTGCCTGCTCGCCCTCGGTGCTACTGCTCGCCTCGCCTGTTCACCCTCACTATATGTGTTCATGTGCATAATGCAATTTACTGGTAGAAGCAAAATTTGTAGGTTGATTTTTGCTAGATTCTTGCCGTGTGCAAAATCTGTACATTTAATTTCAATAGAGTTTTAAATTAATAGAAACTAGAAGGTTAGAAGCAACAAAAAAAAAAATACTATTTTTTAATTAAGAAAAAAAAAAACAGAAATGTTGTAACGACCCTTATACTATTCCTAATTTCCCGTACGAAATTTTTCTTTTTCCTTTATACTTAATATTTAAGTGGAAAACAAATTAATAAAACGTTTAAAACAATTCTTCTTTCTTTTATCACCTAAATATAACTTCAACATCTTACACCCTAACGCCCTTCTATACCATTTCATAATACAAATTTTGCCTACATAACAATCATACTTTTCACAATACAATTCAACGTATAACCGCTCTATACTCTCACTCGAAACGACTCGGGACATAGTTAAATAAAACACGTTTTCACGAAAACAAACTGCGTGGTTACGTTTAAAACTATTCAAATCCTCCTGTTTTCAAAACAAATACCAAGCAGTTCCAGAATACATTTCAAAACGTTTCAAAACATCAAAACATAAACCTATCATCTACCAGACCAAGCATCCTAATATGTTCTATTCAGTTTACCAACAGCCCATCCATAACAACCTAAAAACAATTCAAAACATTTTCATAACATTTAATTTAAACAGCCAAACAGTTCCAGAATTTCAAAACAAATGTCATTACCTAACATCCTAAAATATCTTTACAATTCATAAACCCAAAATACCCCAAGAAGACCCTCAAAACCTATACATACGTCCCCACGGGTCAGATGAACCTCGACTGCGCAACACACCACCGCAACCCATCCTCCGTCAACTGCCTCATGCCTCAGGAGGAGGAAGCTCGTCCTCACCTGTTTTCCACGTAAACACCTACACCATACAGACATCTATGAGATAAAAATCTCAGTAAGCTCTAGTAAATGCAAATGCATGCGTGCGTATGCCATTCAGAAAACATGCTCAGATTTAAATACAGATACAGATTCATTTATTTCTTTGCTTTGCTATAAACTGTATACCGATTGCTTTACTTTGCTTTGCTATAAACTGTATACCAATTGCTTTACTTTGCTTTGCTATAAACTGTATACCGATGGGCCATTTAAACTATATACCGAAGGGTCATTTAAACTATATACCGAAGGGTCATTTAAACTGTATACCGAAGGGTCATTTAAACTGTATACCGAAGGGTCATTTAAACTGTATACCGAAGGGTCATTCTTTCTTTGCATTTACTTTAAAACGTCGTGCGGAAATTCGTTTTCATGACATTTAAAACACGTGATGCATGAACAGTTAATCAACGGAAAGTAAACAAACAACATACATATCAACAAGACAATACAACAAAACCTATAAACAGCTAACATAACTACCCAACCTAAACAACATAAAACAAGGAACCCTCAAGGATCCTTGATACGACGACGAGGTATGGTGTAGACCTTTCGGTCAAACAAGTCACGAGAACTTACCTCGTGCACGCTGCAATCCAAGCTTCGTCCACGAGCACTGTTTACCTAAGCAATTTACAAGAATTGACGTTAAAACGCGTTTGAGTTAATAAACGTCCAAATTGTCAAAAACCTTAACTAAAGAAATTCCTTAAAGTTCTAATCCAATTTATCGAGCTATTTATTTGAACAATTCACGCCCGGCACCTAAATTCTCAATTTACGAGCTTTTCTGAAAATCCTAAAATTCTCGGATTTTAAACTTTTTTTCACGAATTGATCAAACTTCGTCCAATAACGTTCAATACGTCCTTTATATCGTTAATTACTATAAACCTATCAATTTCGGACCCTAATTTGGGTTCGGTAAAAACCGACCCGAAACTTCGAACGCGCGTAACTTTCGCGTCGGTTATCGGAATCGAACGATTCCAGCGGCCACGCGCTCCACTAACAACCTATTTTAATCTGCCAAAAGTAATTTTAAAACAATCGACCGTAGATAGGTCAATTGCAGCAAAACCCGAACTGCCCTAACCCGGGAAATTCCCCCATTTCGATTTTTCATCAATTCACACTAATTTTCTCACCAATCAATCCCTCTTATACCTAATTAACATAAACTAACCAAAATTTAGATGTTATTCACCGAAAACCCGAAATCCCCAATTCGGGATTCCCTGTTTTCGGCCCAAATTGGGCACACCAACGCTCGGCAATCATTGCCGACTTGAACCTCGGCAAGACTACGCCGAGAACAGCCACAAAGGGTCGGCGATCGGAGCTCAACAGAGCTCGCCAATCCCGGCCAGAAATCGAGCAAGAACAGGGAATAAACTCACCGGTTTTCGATCGGGTTTTTGCGCGGAAATGTCGAGCCGAACTCTGGCTTCAGCTCGCCGGAGTCTGCTCGTCGTCGGAGCCGCGTCGTCGTCGGAAGGATGCCGCTCGCCGTTCGCGTTCGTCGTTCGTCGCGGGTGCTCGGGTCGCGGTGAAGAAACAACACAATGTGTTGTTTTTGTTTTTTTATTTATTTATTAATAATAATAATAATAATAATAATAATAATAATAATAATAATAAAACTAACGATTAATTAATCCTCGTTTATCGTTTTTCCGACCATTTCGAATTTCTTATTTCGCCAATAAATCCAACTTATTATCTGGGTTCTATTAAAACTGTCCGTTCGCAAATCGGACCTCGTTTACTATTTTTACTAAAATTATATTACGAAAAGCGTATTTACTCGGAATATATCGATATTATTCTGAAAATTCTCTAAATTTCTTTAAAATCCCTATTAATTGTTAGGATCGTCATGACGCTTTCTCTTCGTAAAACGGACCTGATTTGACATATTTACAAAAATGTCATATATAATATAATAATAATATTTTCAAAATCCGTACGAGCCGGATATTACAAATGTGGTGGGAGAAACCGAGACCGAACCGAAAATTTTGGTCCGGTCCAGGTCTCTCAAATGGCCGGTTCTGGGATTCGAAAAAAAATTCCCAAATCATTCGATCACATCCGGTTCCAAGCAGTCCGGTCCAGTTCTTGCTCGAAACTGGATCGAACCAGACCATGCCCACCTCTATTAGCAATGATCTTTTGAAAAGATTCTAACTCATTTTCTGTGGCTAAATGCACACTCCTTTTCCACTAAGAAATTTTCAGCTTCTCTCTCTATGTTTTCCAACCATTTCATTGATTTTTTTTTGTTTGGTTATTATATATAAACAGTGGATTTCTTTATTTCTCTTAGGCTTTAATGACTATAAATTTGTTTGTATTAGGTCAAAAACTCGCGATGCGACGAAAATTATGAAATCTGTTTAAGAATTTGTGACGGTAGCGAAGAGTTTGGAGCCATGTGTGCGAGACTATAGCCCACCATAGACCTAGTTTAGGGTTCAAGTTTCCAATATATATTTGATACTTGAGTAGTGAAATTCAAGTACTTCAATTTGTGATTTTATCCATTAGAATTTTTCAAGTAAATCTCTCTCTTCGTTCTTTATTTTTTATTTTCTGTATTCCTGTTTGATTATTACATACCCATTGTTCCGTCGAAGTATAAATATCGACACACACAATACATGTTTTATTGAAAATATATACTCCCAATTCACATTATAAGCACCAAGAACAAGTTTCCTCAATATAACCCAAAACAATTCCAGTATCATCCCAAACTAATATCAAAGAGTATTGTCTATTCCTTTACCGAAAAATGAAATTCTGACATGTATTGCGAGTCGAACTTGATTAGATTTACAAGAATTCATTTGAACTTCAAAGTATTTATGTTGATTTACAGTTTACCCTTATGTACCGACAGGAAAGAGTGCTTGAGAGGAGGCTTCTGCATTCTGCTCTTTTACACTTCAGGTATAGTTGCTAGTAACACCTGATAGAATTAGGGGAGCAGTATTTTCATTGACAATAAACCGACTGAGAAAGGAGAGATGATAAAGCATTACCTCTGAAAACTGCATGTTTCCGTGGCCATTTTGAGCAGTTTTGACATTGCCATCCCACTTGGAATCGTAAGAGTTCATTTTCGAAGACATACATGTAGCGGAAAGGCGAGAAGAAGGAGAAGAGCGAGGAACAGTCTGTAATGTTCGCTTCAACCAAGATTCCGAAGGAGATTTTGGCAAAGGCGGAGCAAGGGGAAAATGTGGAAGACCCCCGTTAGAACTTTTGAGGAACTGGTTTCTCAGATCCATAGCTTCTTTATCAGAGTTCTCTTTTGAGCTTCTATATTCGGATCTCGTGGGGCATTGGCTATCCGATTCGATGGTCATTCCATTGGTTCGTTTTAAGCTTTTCGGATTGTTATTCGAAGTCGAAACAGTTGAATTCTCGAGAATTGAGGAATCGACCAGAGGGGCTTCATTCACATCTGTGATCTTTGCTGTCGAATTATCTGAACAACACGAATTTGATTTTGGAGACTTGAGCTTATGAACAGAATCGATGTTCAAAGTTTTTTCGACTATGGCACTGCACGAATCTTGATCGTTTTCTAGAAATTCTCGAAAGCATCGTCTATGAGAGTCGAGGCCGGCCATATCTTTATCTGCAGCCCCGGCTATAATGGTGTTTTGCTTTGTCAGTCCTTCCGAATTCCAATTGCCTGTTTTCTGATTGATTCGATCTGCTTGACCTTTAGACTCGAGTGTTTCATTCCGAAAGTCAGTCACACCTTTCTTCTCATTTACAGCATTGCTAGAGCTAACATGCAAAGAAACATTTCGCAATCTATGCACGGAAGTTGGACGAAGAGGAGCCGGCGTTTTCATCGCCGGAATTGGATTCAAAAGGCAAAACCGAGGAAGCAAACCGCAGATTTTAGCGGACGAATACTCGCACAAACTGTTATTGTCTTCCTTATCATATTCATCACTGCCAATATCATGTGCATAATGGGTTGAAACCATTTGTGCATAGGAATTAAGGGGAAGCTGCTGCTTACCTCCGTGTGCAACCTTCTGCAACTCACATGGCGGATCCTGTTGAGCGATTTGCTTTTTCATGGGATGCTGAGGTGTTTCTGAAGCCATTGCCTTGGCTGCGGGCAGAAATCGACGAATCATGAAATCCCGAGTTTGCAGATCTGTCGAAAATGTCTCGAATTGTCTTGAATCTGCACTATCCAATTCACTCAAACCACTAAAACTGCAGTTTATGAAGAAAGATTCAGTTCTTGAGAGTGTATCCTGTGCATCCAAATAAGCTTCATCACTTTCTCCAGAATCCAAGCTTTCCTTCCTCTCCCTCTTCTTCCTGTCATTGTCTTCTTTTCCGCCCTTTTCGTAGATTTCTGTTTGATTGATCGGAACTCCATTTTTGGCGTTTGAATTTCTTCCCGGCGGTGGCTTGGGTGAAACCGGAGGCTTTTTGAAGGTGAGAGACGGTGGTTTGGTTTCGTCTTTAGGCTTTCCTGGAATTTTCTCCCATTGAAACGGAACAGTCCCAGGGTTTCTCACCGGACCGGATTTCAGTTCAGATTTGTAGACAGGAAGAGGAGGAATTTTGGGCTCTGAACTTTCATCGCTTCTCTTCTTCTCCTCAGCTCCGGTTGATGAAAATCTCCGAACAGACATAAGTGGCTGACTGAAATCCAATTTCTTGTCTTCCATCAGATTCTTCAATGGCGTCGATTATCTCCTCAGAGAACGGCGAACTCTGAATCAAATTGCAAGCCCAGAAAAATAAAAAATGTGGGGGAAGAACATAAATGAACAAAAAAAAGACTGCAAATCAATTCAACAGGGGACGAAAACAGAGTAATCTGCCTTTTAATGCAGAAAAATAAACATTTGCTTGTACATTTGATCTTCAGTTATTTGAAGTACGCTTGAAACATCCAGAAATCTTCTAACTTCGATTTAGATTCAGGAAGAACACGGTGCATAAGGAAACACCCATGAAACGCCATTAAAGAGAGGAAAACAAACCTCTGAGTTATGGTCGACCCGGAAGCCAACCTCGTCCACAGGGAAATACAGAGTGATATTTATTGCGAAATCATGGTCTGGAAATCAAAAGAAGCTTTAGAGAGAGAAAAAGAATAAAGTGAGAGAAAGGAGACGAGAGAGAGAGGGGGGGTTAAGCATAAACTAATCTGTAAGTTTGCATTAAATGTCTGCAAGGTAGGGGAGAGCTTGCCCGCCTCCCATGGCAGAAACGCAACTTCTTAAACAAACAGCCATTTTTGGCATTTGAAAATTCAGATGAAATCTTTGTTTAATTAGAATCAAACAAAAGTGGGTTTAGCTTCTGAATCACTTGGCTTAGGATCATGTGAAGACATCTAATCTTTTTCAATCACATGCATAGTTTTATTAGAAATGTGATTCATCCATCAAAAAAGAATAATGTAGGACCATCCTTCCAATTCCACCCCATACCCATTCCATCTTCCAACCTTTTTATTTTCTTTTTAAAAATAAAAAATATATAATTTTATATTTTTAAATGAACATGTACTTGCTCATATAATTTGTGTTGAATTATTGATTCATGACCCCCCAATATTTATTTGCTTTAGGTCAACCATCATATCACGTTCTTTAAAGGGGACATTTACGGAACATTATATACGGATATATGAAGTAATGATCAGTACATATGAGAAAATTATGTGATAATAGGGATATGTTGTTTTCATCTGTAATTCAACCTAATAAACTTAATTTATCGTGATCTTAAAAGATGGGTCTTAAATATCAAATCAGTAGTCTTGAAATTACCCAATTCAAAATAACGTGCAAGAAAACAAGGTGTATTGTATAGTTATAAAAAAAATGTTATTTACTAGTGTTAGGATTTCACAGTGGAAATTGCCGGAGATGAAGAATAGAAAGAGAAGAGAAGGATGAAGAGAGATGGCTGCAGGGGAAAAATAATGATTCGTACTATTGTGTTTTCCCAAGTAAAGATTACAATTATACAGGTAACAATAAATGAGTGACAAGACAAGAGCTGTAATCAAACTAAAACTAAGCTAACTAACTAGAAATGAATAGTGAAGTGCACGCATAAGCTAATAGCCTCCCTCAAGATCAAGGTCGGAGACCAAAGATCTTGGATAGAAAAGAGAGAAAGCCGCCGGAGGGAGAGGTTTAGTAAGCACATCAGCGATTTGAGTAGCTGACGGAGTGAATTTGACTGCTATCGTATTCTGTAACACCTTCTCCCGTACAAAGTGAATGTCAATCTCAACTATGTTTGGACTTGGAGTGCAAAACTGTGTTAGAGGCAAAGTAAGTTGCACTCAAATTATCACAGAGTATGAGAGGAACTGTGGGAGAGATGATACCTATTTCTTTCAATAGGGACTGCAACCATAACATTTCAGCTGCGTCATTTGCAACACTGCGATACTCAGATTCGGTGTTGGAGCGCGATACTACCTTCTGTTTGGTGGAAGGACCAAGAGATGAGGTTAGTACCGAGAAAAACACAGAAACCACTGGTGCTCTTGCGGTCGTCTGAACAAGAGGCCCAATCAGCATCGGTGTAGCATGTCGGACCAAGAGAGGTTGATGGAGTGAAGGAAATACCGAGAGTTTGGGTACCATTAAGGTAGCGCAGAATTCGCTTGACTGCTTCCTAGTGAGTCTCAGATGGAGCATGCATAAATTGAGAGACCTTGTTGACAACAAAGGCAATATCAGGTCTCGTAAGGCAGCAATATTGAAGGCCCCCAACGATGCTTCGGTAAAGAAAATTGTCAGGTGTGGGGGTCCCAGAGTGGAGAGACAAGACAGATCCAGCTACCATGGGGGTCAGAACTGGCTTGCAGGAGCCCATGTTAGCCTTGTGTAGTAACTCATATATATATCGCAACTGAGAAAGAGTCATACCAGTGGATGTCTGAGAGACTGAAATGCCAAGGAAATATGATAGTGGTCCAAGATCACGAACTCTAAACTGAGAATGTAGATAGTGCAGTAGCTGGTCTAGGAGAAAGGCAGAATCATCAGTCAAAATAATGTCGTCCACCAACATAATAATAATGTGAGAGGATGTACGGTAGACAAAGAGGGACGAGTTGGATTTTGATGGTAAGAACCCCCAATTAATTAATGCTGTGTAGACTTTGGTATACCAGGCTCGTGGAGATTGTTTGTGTAACACCCGGTTTTACGAGATTTTGTAATTTCTGCTATACAGTGGCATTTTTATAAATATTGTGAATTTAACCTGATTAGCGAGTGGGAAGTCTTGTTGGAGCCCTACGAATGAATTGGAGTATCTGGAGGGATAAGGGAATTTTTGGAGATATAACGCCTACTTTACGAGTTTTAAATAATTCTCGTAATATAATGGGTATTTTAGTAAATATAGTAAACTAAGTCCGTTTTACGAACAAAGAATTTTAATAGAGCCCTAGCAATAAGTTTGAATTTCGGTGAAATAAGAAAAATTGAAGGAATCGAATCGATAGTTAAATAACGAGCTAAGTAGATAATTAAGCAAAAAGGGCAAAAAGGTAATTTTGCATGTCAAAATCCATTAAAACAACATACTCCTTCTTCTTTCCCCAACACTTACGCAAATCTCTTTTTCTCTCCTCTCCTTTCGGCGATTTCCCTCCCTCCCTCTCACGCGATTCTCTTCTCTGACGACGATCCTCCTCCTTCGGTGACTTGGTTCTTCACGTTTCCTTCCTAAATCCCTACCCTAGGTAAGATTCTATAGTTTTGGACAGTAGATTTCTGTTTTCGCGAAGTTAAACGGTTAGAGTTTCGTTTAGATTTTTGCAAAATAGCCGGGTTATGTTAGAAACGGCTAGGGTTGCTCTATTTATGACTTTGGTGGATGTATTAGTTAGCATTGGAAGTAGTTGGACGAGTTAATGGTCATTAATGCAAATTTTGGGTGGTGGGAAGTTTTGAAAACTCCATTAATGGAGGTTAAGGATTCACAGCACGAATTGCTCGATAAAATGCCTCAACGAGTTAAATTAGAGTTTTAGAAAATTTCCTTTAACTAGGAGTTTCGTTAGTTTTCAAAGTTCGATGATTTAGGCTTGGTTTAATGCCGGGTGTTGTGAAATATTTTAGGTGAACAACGCTCGTGGATGGAGCTCGGTGTGCTACGGACGCGAGGTAAGTCTTCGTGACTTGTTTGGCCGATCCGGCCTACACCATAGGAGAGTAAAATCATTTGAGGATCTTTGGTGATGTGTTGTTAGTGTGTAGGTTGGATGGGTAGTCTAGGAAAATTGTTATGTTAGAACGTTTTTCTAAGTTTTTACCTATTGCTTTATGTTTTCTTACTTTAATGCAAATTCATGTCCATGCATCATGTTTTACGAACTAGCACGAAAAATGAATTTTCGCATACGTTTTCATAAAAAGAAACGACTAAAGAAAGATATGAATGTATGTAATTACGGTCATGTCGAGGTGAGGTTCAGACATGGCTGTCCTGAGAGGAAGAGCATGTTTTTCCTCCGGTAGATGGAAAGGGCTATCTAACCGCCAGATATGCCCTCTCCATCTAGTGAGAGTAAACCCTCGGTGACGCCCATGCTATGTGACTAAAGAATGAAAATGATGCATGATTTTATAAACTACACACGCATACCACGCATTCTCATTTACGTAGATTTACTGAGTCCTTTAGCTCATAGGTTATTTCTATGGTGTAGGTGATTACGAAACTGGTGAGGATGATATTCCTCCACCAGATGCTTGAGCAGGTTGATGGAGGATGGCCCGTGGGAGTGTGCTGGCGCAGTCGAACGACTTTTGACCCGTGGGGAACGACGTATATGTATTTTGGGTTAGAGATGGGTAGAAAATGTATAGATGGTTTTATTGGGAGTTACGATGTTAAAGAAGTTATTTTGATGAATTATGAACTGAGTTTTCTTTTGAGTAGCTTTCGTACAATTGTTAGCTTCCTATTTAGCCGTTGATACTTTTGAAATTTTATACTGGAACTGCTTGGTTGTCAAATTTTGTAGGGATTTGGTTAGTTTTCAAATGGATCAACGCAGTTCGTTTTCCTGAAAATTTACTTCGTTTTAAATATGTTTCGAGTCGTTTTCTTGGATGACTGGGGAAGTGAGAAATGTATGGGGGTTGAAGAGTTTTATGTTGAGTGGAGTATAGACCTTGATGGATGAACAGAGAAAGGAGAAACGTAGAAGAAAAAAATTGTGGTATGTGAGTAAGGGTGAAGGAAGTAGGGAAACAAGAAGAAGAAGAAGAAGAAGGAGGAGGAGGAGGAGGAGGAGGAGGAGGAGGAGGAGGAGGAGGAGGAGGAGGAGGAGGAGGAGGAGGAGGAGGAGGAGGAGGAGGAGGAGGAGGAGGAGGAGGAGGAGGAGGAGGAGGAGGAGGAGGAGGAGGAGGAGGAGGAGGAGGAGGAGGAGGAGGAGGAGGAGGAGGAGGAGGAGGAGGAGGAGGAGGAGGAGGAGGAGGAGGAGGAGGAGGAGGAGGAGGAGGAGGAGGAGGAGGAGGAGGAGGAGGAGGAGGAGGAGGAGGAGGAGGAGGAGGAGGAGGAGGAGGAGGAGGAGGAGGAGGAGGAGGAGGAGGAGGAGGAGGAGGAGGAGGAGGAGGAGGAGGAGGAGGAGGAGGAGGAGGAGGAGGAGGAGGAGGAGGAGGAGGAGGAGGAGGAGGAGGAGGAGGAGGAGGAGGAGGAGGAGGAGGAGGAGGAGGAGGAGGAGGAGGAGGAGGAGGAGGAGGAGGAGGAGGAGGAGGAGGAGGAGGAGGAGGAGGAGGAGTGTCCCGAATCGTTCGCCTGTAAAGGGGGAACGATCGGCTCTTGAAGGCTACGCTTTGGAATTCATTCCAGAGCAGCAGCTGATCGATTGCCAGAAATGGGGCGATCAATCGGCTGGTCAAGGGCCGATCGATCGGCTGTCAAGTGGCCGATCGATCGCCCCTTTGTTTTCTCGCTTCTGACGTTTTTGCCCTCTGTTCTTTGCACAGATTTTTCCTTAGTTTTATATGTTCCTTTAAATGTATTTTTTTGAAATGGTTTTCAAGACGGTTTCAACGACTTAGACTATGATTTAAAGCCTTAAAAGTCGAAATTTACTTAATGTTATATAAAAAAAAAAATTTACAAGAACATCGAGGTTTAGAATTAAGGGGTCGCTATAGTTTGAGGCCGTAGAGGGCTTTATGAAGAAAACAGACAGCTGACGGAGATGTCAAGTCAATGAAACCGAGAGGTTGTTGCATGTATACCTGCTTTGTCAGGTCTCCATGCAGGAAAGACATTGCTGATATCGAGCTGTCGGATAATCCAATGAAAGGAAACAGCTAGGGAATGTGCGCACTGAAGTCGGTTTGACCATTGGACTGAAGGCTTTCATCGTAGTCAATGTCTTCTGTCTAGTCATAGCCTTTGGCTACTAAGCGAGCCTTATATCGAAAAACTGTCCCATCAGAGTTTAATTTAGTCTTGAAGACCCATTTGCAGCCTATTACTTTTGCACCTCTTGGAAGTGGGACTAATGACCAAGTGTTGGTTTCCTGGAGTGCAGATATTTCTTCTTGCATAGCCTGAAGCCAGTGATGGTATCGGGCAGCTTGGGTAAAGGTTTTGTGTTCAATAGAAGGCTCAAGGAAAAAGGCTTTTGGCTTGAATACACTTGCTTTGCCCCGGGTCCTCATAGGATGAGTGGTGTGAAAAGTTTGGATGGGCATGGAAGTGGGTATAGATTCATGGGATGGTGAGGGGAGCAGGGTATTGTTTTGGGAAGAAGGTGAGGAGTCTGGAAATGGAGGGCTGGGTGGAGAGGGGGAAGGTATGGTAATTAAGGGAAATGACGAAACATAAAGGTTGGTGGTAGATGAAGGGAAAGGTACATAGAGGATTTGGAGAGTGTAAGGGGTTGAGTGAGATGCAGATTTATGGGGTGTAGTGAACGGAAATTGAGACTCCACGAATTTTACATGACGAGAAATGTAGAGTTTGTTGGTTTTGGGATCGAGACAGATGTAACCTTTGTGATGAGGACTTGGACTTAAGAAGTGTAACGACCCTAATTTCCCATAACACTATTTCTAAAAATGACGTAAAATTTAAACTTTTATTTTATTCTTTTCCTCTTACTCATTTAAAGACAGTTAAATTCCTCTCGGGTTTCCTCGAATGAACAGTAAAGTCGACTCTTCCTCCTATCGGGTTTGATTGAAGAACAGTATTTTTCCTCTCGGGTTTCATCAATTTAAACAGTAGGGGTAGGCGCTATAACAGACATGAATGAATAACAGAAACAGAAGACAACGTGGATGACGGAGACAGAAGATAGTGTGGACGTTTGAAATAATAGACAGCGTGGACGTTTGAAACAATAGACAACGTGGACGTTTGAAATAATAGATAGCGTGGACGTTTGAAACAATAGACAACGTGGACGTTTGAAATAATAGACAGCGTGGACAACTAAAAACAGAAGACAGTGTGGACGACTGGAAACAGAAGTCAGTGTTGACGACTGACTTTCTCTGCCAAAATACTTAACTAAACTTTATCGTCCATGGACCACGTGACTTTATCGTCCACAGTCCACGTGACTACTTACTTTGGACGATGACTTTCTTACAGAATACTTAACTGGGCTTTATCGTTCACTGACTTTGGACGATGACTTTCTAACAGAATACTTAACTTGACTTTATCGTCCACGGACTTTGGACGATGACTTTCTTACAGAATACTTAACTAAACTTAAAGAATCCCGACGCTAAACCATGCATTACCCGATCGATCGCCCCTTCTTGGCGATCGATCGCCCCTTCCTGGCGATCGATCGGCTAGCTCTCTGGATTCTTGTCCATAGAGCTGCCTTCATAACCTTTTCCTGCACCTGTGCACATTTCTGTATAAACATCCTCAAATGTTCCTCAGCCTAAGACAATCAAAACCAACTCAAAATAACAATCTATTTCATTCAATTCCCACACATGCATAACATAAACCAATAATTCACATGAAAGAAACATCTATCGATAAAACTTCCAAAAACATCAGAACATCTATACATTATCAATCCAGTTGTCAAGCATCCTAAAATGAGTTTCTATACAATTCATATACTCCTGCCCTTGAACCCGACATAACCCAAAATCTCCAATATACTTAACTAATACTCTCACGGGTTAATTTAACTCTGACTGCACAGTACACTCCCACGGGCCATTCTCCATCAACCTGCTCATACTTCGGGTGGAGGAATGTCATCCTCACCTGTTTCAAAATCACCTACACCATAAAAATAACTATGAGCTAAAGGCTCAGTAAGCTTCGTAAATGCACATAAATCATGCAGACATTTTCAGAGTTGCATTACAAACAGATTGTTTTACAGAACAGAATGTCACCGAGGTCTAAACTCTCACCAGATGGAGAGGGCACGTTTGGCGGTTAGATAGTCCTTTCCATCTACCCAGGGAAAACATGCTTCCATCCGTAAACAGCCATGTCTGAACCCCACCCCGTCGTGACCAGATTGTAGGATCGAGATTGTCTAAGAGGGGGTGAATTAGACCTTTTTAATTTTCTTAAACTAACAGCAAACAAAACAACAGCAAATATAAAAGAGTGAGTAAGAGAAATTGACACCAATGTTTTTACGTGGTTCGGCCAAAACCTACCTACATCCACGCTTCAAGGTTTCCCCCTTGAAGATCCTTAACCTTCTCCTCACAAGAAGAAACAGATCGAAATTTCGGGCTCCGATCTACTGCCTTTTACAATTCTGGATTGTTCTTCACGGGCGACAATCCAGTGCCTTATACAGATTTTTGAGTTTGTAAATTTCAAGCACAAACTACCCTCTCACAAGGATTAATTCTCAAGTTAAAATCAAGAGGTGTAGAAGAAAAATACAGAGTATGAAGTATATCGCTCGTTAGGGCTTAGGAATGATTTTTGCAAAAAGTTGTTCCTTCGAGCTATCTTCTTGGCTTAAATACTCTTTCTGCAATCGGCTCTAGGTATTGAATGCTCCTTTTCGAATGTGGAAAATTTGTTACCGTTGGAGCAGCATCCGTACAAAGTAGATAGTCGTTGCATTCTGAAGTTGCTATCGTGCTTCGCCATTAATGATCAGAAGTTAAAGCTCTGGGCAAGGTCACTGTTGCTTCGCGGCATATTCAAATCTGGCGGAAGACTCTGTTCATAGGTAGATGTAGTTTTAAGAGCTTGAATCGATGTCGGTGGATTCATCTTTAAAACCTTGTACCGTAGAAAACTGAACCGTTATCGGAAGATGTAGCTTTAACAAGTTGAACCGCTATCAGGAAGACGTGGCTTCAAAAAGCTGGCGGAAGATGTTGTTCCTTGAAGTATTCCGCCTTTGTCGTTTAGCTGGTGGAAGACTTAGGCTTTGAACGACTTCACTTTTGTCGTTTAGTTACTAGACGATGTTGAACTTCAAAGAGCCAGCAGATGATATTCTTTGAACGACTTCATTTTGTCGTTTTGCTATTGGATGATGTTGCTTTAAACGCAATCAGATGATGTTGCTTTAAAAGCCATCAGATGATGTTGCTTTAAAAGGCTATCGGATGATGTTGCTTTAAACGCCATCGGATGATGAATTATTTTGTCGTTTAGCAATCGGATGATAAATCTTTGAACGACTCTGCTTTCGTCATTTTGCGATCGGATAATGTAGCTCTTCGAAGGACTTTGATTTTGTCGTTTTGCTATCGGATGAAGTAGTCTTTGAGCGACTTCACTTTTTGTCGTTTAGCGACAAGTGGATGCAACTTTTTTCTTCTTCAATCGGTGGATGTAACCTTTTCTTCTTCAATCGGTGGATATAACTCTATTTATTAGTTTTTCAGCCCTGTTATACTATTTAGCCCTGTACACTCAACCACAATTGTTAGAAAACTAAAATACCCTTTCCAAGGGCATTTCCAACCGATTAAATCACATGCATAATTCAATATTCTCATTTAATAAACATAATCAAATTACATACTTAACATTTAAATACATCATCAAAAACTTAGTTAGACTTAAGCATCATTTAAGTCAACAATCTCCCCTTTTTGATGATGACAATCTATGAGTATAAATTTGATTAAACATTACTCTCCCCCATAATCCTAGCTCCCCCACAGCATATGCATACGTTCCAATTTCAAACACAAATCATATCCAGTATTCAACTAATTTCCCAACACAGCATCAATCAAACTAATTTCTCAACACAGCATCAATCAAAGACAATCAAACACTTTCTCCCCCATTAACATTATAAAAAAAAATAAGAAAAAAGAGACAATTGTACTAATGTGCAACAACAGAAAAAATGTAAAGCTGGTTACAAAAGAAATTATCTAAGTGAAGCTAAGTCCTTAAGCCACTGCCAGTACTCTTGCATAATGGAAGGATGCACAGTCAAGATCCGGAGAAACACTGAGAGCAGGAGGAGCAGGTAGAGCAAAAGGTGCAGGAGCATGAATATAGTGCTGAAAAAAGTCTCGCCATAACACCAAATTCAGACATGGTGGAGGCTCGATCGGTCCTCGGTATACACCCAGGTCCAGATAGGGTGGAGCCTCAGCAGCAGGAGAAGCATCGAAAGAACTGGCTGGCAGAGAAGAAGATTCAGGAACAGAAGAAGCAGAAGGATTAGAGAACTGGAGCTCAGCCTCATGAATATCCAAAGACATGAAGCGCACATCTTCATCAACTGCAGGTCTGGAAAAGGGAAGTAGAAGATCTTCATAGCAAGCCTCTGTGAAACTAACAGAACTAGATGGTTCGAGTTCGAGTTCAGGATTCAAAGCTTCAATAGAATATCTGAGAGACTCAAGGTCCCTGGCAACAATGCGTCTATGGCCATCCATCTTCTTTGACAGCAGATCAAGACCGGTATCCAAAGCGATGCTCATGTCCAATTTGTTCTGTTCAAGCTTGGCATCTACAGACTTTTCAATCTAACTTTGAATTGAACTGATTGCTGTTCCCAGGCTCTCTATGCAGGACTTCAAATCAGTGTACTGATCCTGAACAGAGGAGAGAGTAGTGCCAAAACTATCTAGGTGCGTCAAGAACTCATTAAACTGTGCCTCAATTATGAATGATCTCCTCTGATAAGTTTGAGGAGTGGCAGGAGCAGTTGGCAGAGGAGGTGAAGAAATCTGGACTTGAGGAGCAATTGGAAGTGGAGCGTATTGGACTGGTGAAGCATTTTGGACTACGGGAGAGATAGGAGGTGGAGTAGGTTGGACTGGAGGAGGAGATTGGACTGGAGGAGCAGGTTGGACTGGAGGAGAGATGAGAGCTGGAGCAGGCAACAAAAGGGCAGGTGGAGGGGAAGAAGGATCCTCTGGAAGTAGAGGGGGCACAGATGGAGAAACAGAAGGTGCCACAAAAAAAAGAGGTGGAGGAGATGGATGAGGAATGTTAGGAGTAAAAGGAACTGAGATTGCCTCAAAGATATGGGCTAGAGAGGAGGGAGCATGATTCCTTGGCACTGGTGGAAGAAGGTGGGGGCGAGATACCAGAGAATGAGAAGGAGAAATATCAAAAGCAGGGATCTCTGAATCACCACCGCCTTCTTGAGTTGATGACTCTTCAGCCAGAATCAGTTTCCTCTTTCCTTTTCTGACAGCAGCTACCTAAGTAGCCATTTTCTTAGACTGATCCATAACAAAATCTCATCGTCTATTCTTTTTGATTCCCATTCTGTTCAAAGTAGAGGTAGAGTAATAGCTGGATTGTTTTAAGGCATGTAGGATCCTCGTCCTCGGGAAATTCTACATCAAACTTCTGAACGATCTTCATGAGAAGTAGATTATAGGGAATAAAAGTGGTTCTGGAGGTGACACTCTGCATTATCCGTCTTAAGATAATGAAACCTATATCAAAGGGAGTCTTTTGGAAGATAGCAAAAAGAACAAAAAATTCCATGCTACTAATATCATCATAATGACCACCCTTAGAATAACATTATATCCGATCATTTGATGAAACAGTCGAGCTCGAACAGTTAAGTGTTTGCTCTTCAAAGAATTTGGGATATTGTTCGTGTCTTGGACAATTTCTTTCAAAAATAGATGCCCCTCAGGAGTGTCAAGAAATAGGGGGTCTTGTCCTGTCGTATAGAATTTAGTACGATTATCTAAATGAAGACTCTCCAGAATGCACATTTAAGGATTGAGAGGTTATAACTATATGTTTTCCATACACATAGCTCGAAATAGTAGATTGATCAGAAGGATAGCTAAGATTGACTATAAAACATGTGAATAGCAGAGGGGTAATAAAAAGATTCAACATCGAACAACCCCATTAAGCCAATATCCGTCAAGGGTACAATTAAATTTAAACCAACTAAATCGTCAGGAATAATACCACGACTTGGAATCAACTTCTTATGTTTAAAGTCATCGTGATACCTTGTCTCTGCTAGCCTGAGTGAGTAAAAAGTAAGATGGCCTAACTATTTGCACGAGGAATCTCTCATGGCTGACGAGCTGAGACTTTGGCCTTCTTCTTGGCCGGTTCGGAGACTGCACGAGACGATGAAACCATTTGAGCGAATCGAAGAAGAGAACCTAGAGAGAAAAGATTGGAAGCAGGGATTTCTGAAAGAGCGCGAAAAATGAAACGTTTTTGAAAGAGAAACAGAGTTTAAATGAATTAGGGCATCGCCCGACTAGAAGAAGACAAACGTGGAAGTCGGATATCGCCCGATTAGTGACACATGTCGGCAGATTAAAGATTATATCATCCGGTACATAGACATCTTCCGGTAAGCGGATGATGCATATCTTCCGGTGAATAGTCAAGGAGCGGGCGATGAAAATACCGAAGGCAGAGAAAGGAAAGAACCTTAACTTTTCTCACACCTAATGAGGCCTAATCTTATTCTTATACTACAGAGGTTTTCTCATCCAAAGATTTTGTGAAAATATCAGCCAATTGATTAACTGAATTGACAAATTCTAAAGAAATATCGTCTCTTTGAACATGATCTCGGATGAAGTGATACCTAACTTCGATATGTTTGGTTCTAGAATGCTGAATTGGATTCTTGGAAATATTGATAGCACTAGTGTTGTCACACCGAATAGGAATCCTATTATAAAATAGATTATAGTTCTCCAATGTCTGTTTCATCCACAACATTTGTTCACAACAACTGCCAGCAGCAATATATTCACTTTCTGCAGTTGACAATGCAATAGAGTTTTGTTTCTTAGAATACCAAGACACTAGAGATTCTCCTAAGAACTGACAAGTGTCACTAGTGCTTTTCCTATCAACTAGACTTCCAGCATAATCAGAATCAGAGTATCCAACTAAATTGAAATAAATACCTTTAGGATACCATAATCCTAAGTCAGATGTCCCACTTAAATATTTGAAAATTCTTTTGACAGTAGTAAAATGAGACTCCTTAGGGGCAGCTTGAAATCTAGCGCAAAGGCAAACACTAAATAGAATATCTGGCCTACTAGCAGTCAGATATAATAATGAACCAATCATACCACGATATTTCTTAATGTCCACATTTATTCCATTTTCATCTTTGTTCAGTTTGGTTGTGGTACTCATGGGAGTTCTAGAAGATTTAATAGATTTTAAACCAAATTTCTTTAAGAGTTTTTTGATGTATTTTTTTTTTACAGAAGAAAATGCCATCAGGAAATTGACAGATCTGGAATCTTAAGAAGAATTTTAACTCCCCCATCATACTCATTTCAAATTCACTTTGCATGAGAGAGGAAAATTCATTACACATTGTGACATTAGTTGATCCAAATATAATGTCATCGACATAGATCTGAACTAACAAAATGTCTTCATCCTTTTGCATGGTAAATAGAGTTGAATCGGTGTTACCCTTTTTAAAATTCCTTTCCTCAAGAAAATTCTTCAATCTATCATATCATGCCCTAGGAGCTTCCTTAAGTCCATAAAGAGCTTTCCTTAGTTTGTATACATGTTCGGGTTTATCAAAGGCTTCAAAACCTAAGGGTTGCTCTACATAAACTTCTTCTGTGATGTATCCATTTAAGAATGCACTCTTTACATCCATTTGAAAGAGTGTGAAGTTTCTGTAGCATGCAAAAGCTAAGAACATTCTGATTGATTCTAGTCTAGCTACAGGGGTAAAGGATTCCTCAAAGTCAATACCTTCTTCTTGGGAATATCCCTTAGCAACTAGTCTAACCTTATTTCTAACTACAATCCCATTTTCATCCAATTTATTCTTGTAAACCCATTTTGTTCCAATAATGGGATGATCCTTAGGCCGTGGAACAAGTTCTCATACCTTGCTCCTTTCAAATTGATTTAATTCTTCCTGCATAGCCATAATCCAATTTTCATTATTCTCGGCCTCTTCAAATTTCTTAGACTCTACTTGAGAAATGAATACCACATTGGCACAGAGGTTCCTAAGAGAGGATCTATTCTTTACACCTAAGGAAGTATCTCCTAAGACTTCATCTAATGAATGATCTTTGACATACTTCCAATCCAAAGGAAGAGTAGGAATTTCATCCTTGACAGGAACAATATCTAGAGAACTTGAAATAGGTTCTAGGGATTTTTCGGTTTGAAGAATATCAGTAGGCTTATCTAAGAAAAGGGAATCTAGATGCTTTTCTAAAGAGTCATCCTCATCCACATTGATTGTGAGTTGAGGGGGCTCATCAAAGTTAACATGAACAGATTTCTCAACAACCAGAGTTCTCCTATTGAACACCCTATATACTTTACTAGAAAGAGAATAACCTAGAAAAATTCCAAGATCAGATTTGGAATCGAAATTTCCTAAGTTATCCTTAGTTTTCAGAATGAAGCACTTACAACCAAAGGCTCTAAAATATTTGAGAGAAGGGGTTTTGCCATTCCAAAGCTCATAGGGAGTTTTCTCGAGAATAGGTCTTATGGAGACTCGATTAAGCACATAACAAGGTGTTGACACAGCTTTAGCCCATAAATACTTAGGAAGGGAATTCTCATTTAGCATAGTCCTAGCAAGCTCTTGGAGAGATCTATTTTTCCTCTCAACAACACCATTTTGTTGAGGGGTCCTATGAGAAGAGAAATTGTGCTCAATTCCATATTTGAGACACAAGAGTTCAAATTTCTCATTTTCAAACTCTCCACCATGATCACTACGAATAGCAACTATGGTGAGCTCCTTTTCATTTTGAACTCTTTTCCTAAAGCTAGAGAAAATATCAAAGGTTTCATCCTTTGACTTCAGAAAATAAACCCAAGTAAATCTAGAAAAATCGTCAACAATGACAAAAACATAGAATTTGCCTCCTAAACTGGCTATATTAGAAGGACCGAAAAGGTCCATGTGAAGGAGTTGGAGAGGCTTAGAAGTAGAAATTACATTCTTCGATGCAAATGAACTTTTGATCTGCTTACCCATTTGACAGGCTTCACAGACCTTATCCTTCTTAAAGGATATCTTAGGGATCCCTCTAACTAAATTCTCCTTAGTAATCTTAGCTAAGGTATCCATCCCTACGTGTCCTAATCTCCTATGCCAAGTCCAGCAGTCATTAGAAAAATTAGCAGCAAAACATTTTTCATCATTGCACACAATATTATCTAAGTCAATGATATAAATATTTTCTTTCCTATAACCAGTAAACAGAATTTTACCATTTGAAGTATCCTTAATTATGCAAGAGTTTGACTTAAAAGTCACCTTATATCCTTTATCACATAACTGGCTAATACTAAGTAGATTATGCTTTAATCCATCAACTAATAACACATTCTCAATAATAGGATTAAGGCTGTTACCTATATTGTCGATGCCAACAATTTTGCCCTTTTGGTTTCTACAAAAAGTAACACTTCCTTTCTTCTTGTTGACAACTGTAACCTCGTGTGTGACTTTCAGTAAGTGCCATATCTCTTGAGCATTTTTACACCCTTGAACTCTATTGAATTCATCACGATTTAGTGCACAGTATAGGGTGTTTATGGCTTTGGCATTAAGGCTCAGATTTCTCTTATCGGACTCAGTTAATTCATTAGAGTCCTTAGGGATACTTTTCCCATCTACAGTTTTCTTGGCCATGAAAGGACCATTCTCTATTATACTCCAAATCTCATAGTCCATGACTTGAACAAATATTTTCATTCTTGCCTTCCAATAAACATAATCACTGCCATCAAACAGTGGTGGACGAGAAATGGACTGACCCTCAGTGTGTGAGGTGTTTGCATTAAATGCCATAGTAAATATATCTCACAGAATATTCAAACGCAACTTAGACAATGATCAACCTCGCTCTGATACCAATTGTAGGATCGAGATTGTCTAAGAGGGGGGTAAATTAGACCTTTTTAATTTTCTTAAACTAACAGCAAACAAAACAACAACAAATATAAAAGAGAGAGTAAGAGAAATTGACACCAATGTTTTTACGTGGTTCTGCCAAAAACTGCCTACATCCACGCTTCAAGGTTTCCCCCTTGAAGATCCTTAATCTTCTCCTCACAAGAAGAAACAGATCGAAATTCCGGGCTCCGATCTACTGCCTTTTACAATTCTGGATTGTTCTTTACGGACGACAATCCAGTGCCTTATACATATTTTTGAGTTTGTAAATTTCAAGCACAAACTACCCTCTCACAAGGATTAATTCTCAAGTTAAAATCAAGAGGTGTAGAAGAAAAATATAGAGTATGAAGTATATCGCTCGTTAGGGCTCAGGAATGATTTTTGCAAAAAGTTGTTCATTCGAGCTATCTTCTTGGCTTAAATACTTTGTCTCCAATCGGCTCTAGGTATTGAATGCTCCAATGTGGAAACTTTGTTACCGTTGGAGCAGCATCCGTACAAAGTAGATAGCCGTTACATTCTGAAGTTGCTATCGTGCTTCGCCATTAATGATCAGAAGTTAAAGCTCTGGGCAAGGTCACTGTTGCTTCGCGGCATATTCAAATCTGGCGGAAGACTCTGTTCATAGGTAGATGTAGTTTTAAGAGCTTGAACCGTTGTCAGTGGATTCATCTTTAAAACCTTGTACCGTAAGAAAACCGAACCGTTATCGGAAGATGTAGCTTTAACAAGCTGAACCGCTATCGGAAGATGTGGCTTCAAAAAGCTGGTGGAAGATGTTGTTCCTTGAAGTACTCCGCCTTTGTCGTTTAGCTGGCGGAAGACTTAGGCTTTGAATGACTTCACTTTTGTCGTTTAGCTACTAGACGATGTTGAACTTCAAAGAGCCAACGGATGATATTCTTTGAACGACTTCATTTTGTCGTTTTGCTATCGGATGATGTTGCTTTAAATGCCATCGGATGATGTTGCTTTAAATGCCATCGGATGATGTTGCTTTAAAAGCCATCGGATGATGTTGCTTTAAAAGGCTATCGGATGATGTTGCTTTAAAAGGCTATCGGAGGATGTTGCTTTAAACGCCATCGGATGATGAATCATTTTGTCGTTTAGCAATCGGATGATAAATCTTTGAATGACTCTGCTTTCGTCGTTTTGCGATCAGATAATGTAGCTCTTCGAACGACTTTGATTTTGTCGTTTTGCTATCGGATGAAGTAGTCTTTGAGCGACTTCACTTTTTGTCGTTTAGCGACAGGTGGATGCAACTCTTTTCTTCTTCAATCGGTGGATGTAACCTTTTCTTCTTCAATCGGTGGATATAACTCTATTTATTAGTTTTTCAGCCCTGTTATACTATTTAGCCCTGTACACTCAACTACAATTGTTAGAAAACTAAAATACCTTTCCAAGGGTATTTCCAACCGATTAAATCACATGCATAATTCAATATTCTCATTTAATAAACATAATCAAATTACATACTTAATATTCAAATACATCATCAAAAACTTAGTTAGACTTAAGCACCATTTAAGTCATCACAGATTACGTACGTTCTTACAGATTACGTACATTCGTTTCTTTAATTCATTTCTTTTCTCAAAACAACACAGAAACTCATTTTCATGCTAATTTGAAAGACGTGATGCATGTACAGAAAGCATGTACAGAAAAGGCATAATTTAAACATACAACGTGTGCACCATCAAGACGATAAAGCTTGACCTATAAAAGCAACTAATCCTAACTACCCAACCAAAGCAATTAACAAACAAAACCCCAATATTCCTTAACGCAACTTCGACATACGGTGTAGGTCAATCGGCCACAGTAAGTCACGAGAATTTACCTCTTGTCCTTAGTAGTCCAAATACCTTGTTTGAGCCTTGTCACCTTAGGAGCTTTAAAGATGACGGAAATGCAGCCAACTTTGAGGGAGGAGGGAAATTTCATGGGAAGGAGGGAATGGTTTTTTCTCGGCGATGAAAGAAAGCAGAAGGAAGTATGAAAATGAAGGTGATTTCACGTAAGGGAGAGAAGAAGCAAGAAAAGCAGCTTCTTCCACAAGCTTTGCCACATGTCACCTTCTTATTAAATGCTCCTAACCACCCACTTTCACTTCCTAGTTTGCCCCTCCATTGGTTTCTAACTAAATGTTTTATTTGGTTGAACTTCCGTTTGATTTTTCTTTTCCTTATCTTTTTTTTTTATATGTCCATTAATATATATCACACAAAAGTCATAATTCAAAAGTTCCGGATGTTACAAGAAGACACATGGGAGAGATTGAGGCTGGAGTTTATGTTGATTGAAGGGCCGAAGGTGAGGAAAACAGAGACAACCGAAAACACGAAGGGAGGCGTAATCTGGGAGTGTTTGGTATAAGCACTCAAAAGGAGACTTGTGGTGGAGGATGGGAATGAGGAGAAAATTAATCAGGGTAGTAGCAGTGATAAAAGCATAAGTCCAGAAGTGATGAGAAACAGAGGAATGGAAAAGAAGGGCGAGGCCAATTTCAACGACATGTTGATTTTTGCGTTCGACTCTGCCGTTTTGATTTGGAGTGTAGGGGTAAGAAATGCGATGCTGAATGCCGAGAGATTTAAATAAATTGGTGAGGGATTGGAATTCACCAGCCCAATCTGATTGGACAGCTTTGATTTTAGTACTAAACTGAGTGTTGACAAATTAATAGAAATTGACAAATGTTTGGTAGCCTTCACTTTTTAATTTGAGAGGGGAAAGCCAAGTGAAACGGGTGCAATCATCGATAAATAGGATGGAATACCGGGCACCAGTGATGGATTTAACGGGAGATGGACCCCAAACGTCAGTTTGAACAATGTCAAAAGGAAATTGAGCATGAGATTGAGAATTTTGAAATGGCAATTGATGACTTTTGCTCATTTGGCTAGATGTACAAAATTTGTGTTCAACATTCGATAGATTTAAATTACATGATCTAAGAACTTTCTGCATTACAGAGAAGGATGGGTGACCTAAACGTAAGTGCCTGAGAACATCAGGAGGAGAGGAAGAAACATCACTGTGATGGGTAGTGAGAGACAAGGCTGATTCTGGCAACAAAACAGAGGTGGATTGTGGCGACAAGAAAGGGGCCGATGAGGATGGTGGAGGAGACCTAGCTAGCTTTGACAAAAACAGACTAGATGAAGGCGTGCGGTAGAGTCCTTCATAGAGAGAACCACGAAGCAGAACTTGGTGGGAAATCTGATCCTTAACAAAAAAAGACGTTGGGTGAAATTCAACATAAACGGAGTTTTGCTGACATAATTTGGAGATGCTTAACAAGTTGTGAGATAGGTGTGGAGTGTGAAAAACTTGAGGTAAGTGAAGTGGCCGGTCGATTGCTAGGAGAAGTGCAGAACCAGAATGAGAAAGGGGAACGACATTACCTTCTGCTATGGCAACTTGAGAAGGAGAAGAGAGAGGCTAAACCTGACTGAGAAGCTCGGGGTGCAGTGTAAAATGATCGGTGGAGCCTGAATCTAAGATCCACGGCATGGTCGGCGACGAAGAAAGAGTGGGAAGAAGGCCGGTGAAGTTCGATACAGAGGGCGGTCGGGTTTGGGGATGGGAAATGGGGTGAGTGTTAAAGGGAATGGGCGGGTCAGATGGGTGAAGGTCGGGTCGAGCTTGGGTGGAGGGATAGAGGTAATGGGATTGGGTCGGTTAATGGATTAAGTTGATTTGGTTGGCATGGTCTTGAGTTGTACGCTGGGCTGCAGAGAGGAGGTGAAAACACTTGACTGCCGAGTGGCCCAGTTTGCCATAGATTTGACAACGAGGCCTTGAGTGTGGGCTTGGTTGGGGATGCCATGGGCCAGGATGGTTGAACAGGTGGGGTGAACCGCGTTGGCTTTGAGGGGAACCGGTCATGGAGGTAGATCGAAAAGTGGCTTCAGGGCAAGGACTCCAGGGTGCGCGAAACGATGGCTGAAAGGCAACGTTCGCGTGCATTTACGCCGGCGTTGGAAGTAGGAAAGTCACATTTTGTTTCTCCAGGTGAAAGTTGTAGCTTTGGAGCATGCTTTGGGCTTTTTCCAGAGATGGTGGTTCGGAGCGGGTGGTGATTGCTGAGACAAAAGGATTATACTCTGGCTCGAGTCCTCCGAGAAAATATAGTATTTTGTCTTTGGGAGAAACCGATTCACCGATGGCAGCGAGAGTGTTGCAAATGCTGGTGAGTTTCTGAATGTACGTGGCTATTGAAAGACCATCTTTGTGAGAGATTGGAGCTGCGAGTAGAGTTCACTGATATGCGCTAGAGAGGATGAGGCGTAAGTGGTTGCGAGGGCAGCCTAGATTTCACTTGCAGAGGTAAGGGCAACAATTTGGGGAAGGAATTCTTCGGAGAGAGAGGAGAATAGCTAGCTGATAATGAGGCTATTGTAATGGCTCCAGAGGAGGAAATCGAGATTTATTTGGTTCAATGTGGAATCTAGAAATTCAAGAGGTTGGGGAGAAGAGCCATCCAAGATGTGACGAAGTCCATTGGCAGTAACAATGTGGAGGATTTGAGCTTTCCATATCAAATAGTTGTGGTTGTCTAGCTTCACAGACAGTTTCTGATTCATGGACGAAAAATGGGATAGAGAAGGGGAAGGGGAATGAACAGGGGAGGGCAAAGGCAGAGCTGTTGAGCTTGAAGATGCCATCCAACCGAGCTTTGATACCTCGTTAGGATTTCACAGTGGAGATTGTCGGAGATCAAGATCAGAGAGAGAAGAGAAGGATGAAGAGAGATGGCTGCAGAGGAAAAGTAATGATTCGTAGTATTATGTTTTCTCAAGTGAAGATTACAAATATTCAGGTAACAACAAATGAGTGACAAGACAAGAGCTGTATCCAAAGTAAAACTAAGCTAACTAACTAGAAGTGAATAGTGAAGTGCACATATAAGCTAATAACCAGAAGCAATATTAGTATAAAAATATTCCTATGAAGTAATACTTTAGTGCGGGTGAAAAAGCTATGCAACAATAATAGAAATTACTACTCTCTACTTTTATCTGTTAAAACATATATAAATGATTAGCTTCGAAGTTAAATATTCGTGATCAAATTGAATTTAACTTAAAATCTTAAAATATTATAATCAAAGATTATAAAACCAACTATTATTTAGTGAATTTAGTATAACTAAAAGATCAAATCCCATGAGTTGACTGACAAAACCATCTTGCGTTGCGTCCAATCATATGCTTTGTTAAAATCAAAGCTGTGATTCAGTGATAAGCTTTATTTTTTATATTTTAATCATCGTAAATAATAATTTATTCAAAATAATACTCTGACTGAGAAATTTTAATAATCGGGTTTACGTTTACCCAATTAACGGGAATTAATTAGTACCCAACACAATTAATTACGTTCAAATGGTTGACTTGTTACTGAGGCGTGCATTTACTATTTGTCAGTTATTCAAAGAATCGACGCGTCGGTTTATTCACCGTGATATATAAACCGACTATCGCATTTATTGTCGCTACAGCTGTTATTCTCGGTTATTGTCGTGACAGTCAAATGTTTGTGCCACGGAAGATATTTCCACTCTCGACTTGTCGCCATCCTATTTCAAATGGGTAGATGCAAAAGTCGCCGTTTAGCAAGTGTAACCAATAAGATTATTTCATAAAATTAGACGATATTATCATATTTTTGCCCGAGGCTGGATCAATGGGTTAATCGAGCAGTCCATGTAGCTTACTCGGTCCTTTATGAGCTCACGAAACCATTCAACAAGCGCAACTTGGCGAGTTGGCTCCACAATTTGGATCGAGCCAGACAGACTGACTATAAGGACTGAGTTGGGCCCATCGCTAATTCACGGGCCAATCAAGCAAGTGAAACTTGGTTTTAATTCTTCTCTAGTTAGAGAAACTGATGAAAAACAAAGCAACAAAAAATGGGAATCAAGCAATGTCTCTCTACTCACACTGCAAAATTGAGAATTAACTACTCTGTCCTCAAACACCATTGTCTCACAAAGATTGCACATGTTGTGTTTGGTCTCAGTACAGTGGTCGATTTGGCGACTGTTAAGAGCGTCTTCAAAGCGGCGACACGAGCCGACTCTCATCTCCGTGCTCAAGTCATTCTCCGGGGCAGGATAATAATCCAGCCTCAACTGAACATCTCTCAGATTTAGGATTCTCAGAAAGAACATCATGAAATGTTCGTAAGCAGCTCCATGGATGAAAAGCTTTCTCAGAGTGAGACTCTCCGCCAAAAGCCCTGCAGCAGAGTGGGAGGGGCTCCTCTGGTCTTGGGGAGGCCAATAATCAAGCTCATTCAGACCCAAACTCCCAATTCCGTTGAGGAAGAATCTCTCCCACAGGCTTAGATCCATTTGCCCATTCGGCCCAGTCAACGCATATCCGATTGTTTCGCTGCAATCGAGCTTCATCTTCGACAGAAGAGGGTATTGGGCCAGGAGTCCTAATCTAAATGCCGGTTCCGATGGTTTGTCCTGCCCCGGCTATCTCCTTCGATCTTTATGTGAATCTCCTCTAGATTAGGACAATTATCCAGACCGACGCTCTTCATTGGAGTCAGAAGCTCACCTACGCCGATCCAGAGAGACAGAAATTGCAGTCGGTCCCATCTCTTCTGGCATAGCTCATTTCCATTCTAGTAAACCAAATCAGACAGACGACCCTCCGTTGAGTATTTGCATCTCTTCCGCTTGCTATCTTCTGCTTCATATCCTGTCCTTTCCGTTGAGTTTCTGCTAAGGCAGTGAGGCTTGAAGAGCTTATGGCCGGAGAAGGAGAGTGATGGTGAAGAGCAGGAAGGAGAAGAAGAAAAGAGAGAGAGAATGATGGCCTTGTATGTTATTTCAAACCAACCGTTTTTATAAGTATATATTGAAAAGAAGGGAAAAGAAACTAAACGTACAAGCCGAACTAAATGATACGAAAGAGAGAAAACCGGGAACAGTAGATACATTAACATCCCCCTCAAGATCAAGGTCGTAGGCCGACGAGCTTGGATGTAAAGTGATCAAACTTCGAAAGCAAGAGAGGTTTTGTTAAGGCATCGGGCAGTTGGTTTTCCGAAGGAGTAAACTTTACCTGTAGTAATTTCTTTAGTACTTTTTCTCGAACAAAATGAAAAATAATTTCAACGTGCTTTGATTTGGAATGTAGCACTGGATTTGAAGCAAGGTACGTGGCACTCACATTATCATAGAGAATGAGAGGTACGGCTGTGGACTGAATACCCAATTCGCCTAATAAGGATTGGAGCCATAGTAATTCTGCTCCACAATTTGCTATACTACGATATTCTGATTTAGTGCTAGAGCGTGAAACGACTTTTTGCTTAGCCGAAGACCATGAAATGAGATTCGTCCCCAAAAAAATACAAAAGCCTCTTGTACTTTTTCTATCATCTCGACAAGAAACTTAGTCAGCATTTGTATAGTAAGTCAAGTTGTAACTGTTAGATGGCGAGAAAGAGATACCTAAAGATGAAGTACCTTTAAGATATCGCAAAATTCATTTGACAGCTAGCCAATGAACATCTGTAGGAGCATACATAAATTGCGAGACTTTGTTAACATCGAAAGCAATGTCTAGTCTAGTTAGACAGCAGTATTGTAGCCTACCAACAATGCTGCGATAAAGATAGTCATCACATAGTGGTGTGCCAGACTTTTGTGATAAAATCAATCCAGCAACTATAGGAGTGGGGACTGACTTGCAGGAGTTCTTATTTGCTCGGTGAAGCAGTTCAGATATGTACCTGGATTATTAGAAACTCATGACTGTAGATGTGCGGGTGACTTGAATCCCTAGAAAAAAAGATAGAGGTCCAAGATCCCGAACTTTAAACGTTGAGTGTATATAAAATTTATTAGAGCATCATGCAGCTTCGTATACCAAGCTCGAGGTGATTGCTTGAGACCGTAGAGAGATTTATGTAAGAGACAAACAACTGATGGATGAGATAGACTGATAAACCCAGGAGGTTGTTACATGAATACTGTCTCAGTTAAATCACCATGTAAGAAAGCATTGCTAATGTCATGCTGCCTTATATTCCAATCAAAGGAGACTGTTAAGGAAAGATGCTTCTCGCTTAGGGATCAGTTCTTAACATAAAGGTTATATCTGTTTGGATCCTCATTCTCACAAAATTTATATCTCTCGACATGTATCTTTTGTGGAGTCTAAATTTCCCTTCTCATTTATTCCCAAATCTAGCTCACTATCACCATCATTTGCCCTATCCATTTCATTTCTATCTTTTCAAACTCCTCGACCCATCATACTGGCTCTCCTTCCTCAGATACTTCAACATCTCCTGCTCCAACTACTACATAAAACCCTTGTCCCTACATTCATCATCTCTCATTCCCATATCCCAAACATCTACACTTATACTCATTCCAATCAATACCCATCCTATGACAACCTGAGCCAAAAATGGTATCTTTAGACCCAAAGCCTTTTCTGTTGAGACTACCATCGAACCAAAAACTTTCCTACAAGCTTCCAAAAATCCACATTGGTTAACAACCATGCAAGAGGAGATCTCCACGCTAAATGATACAAATACATGGACTCTGGTGTCTCTCCCTCCTGGAGTAAAAATCATTGGGTGTAAATGAGTTTTTAAAATGAAACTTAACTCAAACGGTACCATTAGCAGATATGAGGCTCGTTTAGTGGGAAAATGAAGGTAAAGATGCTTCTCTCTTTGCAAGACAAAGGTAACTCATGTATTGAGAAATTGACAAAAGATTTTTAAACTATTACAATATGCATGCATTATATAGACCTAAGGTGGATGCTAGGTTTTCCAAATGAGGGAATGAAGGAGGGCCCTTGGATGAAAAAATGATGGACGGACAAGATTAAAGCAAACAAGCACACATCCAAAGGAGGAGATGAATGCCATGCCTAAATGGATCAAGGCAGGGAATCTTGCCACGTCATCAATCAATGAGGCCACTAACCATGTCCTTGCAAGGTTGAAAATCCAAGCTTGGGCTTTCTTTGGGTTGGTTCTCCATGGGCCGAGTGGTGATAGTATTGCCTCCAACATGTGGCCAAATAGTGGGCTAAGTAGTCAACCCCAAACCATGCCATCATCATGTGACTAAGTCTAAATAACGAAACTAATGCATGGATGAAAAACTAATGGCTAAGAGTTAGCCAAAAGAAAATAAAATAAAATTACATGGAATTGTCCCCCAGAAGATAAATTTTGGCTTCTGTTAGTACAACTGGTGCTTCGAGGTTTTCTTCATTATGTTCTGAGCTTTCCAAGGGGCATCCCATGTTAAAAGGTGGAGGGGATAATCTATGTCCATCAAGTTGGCTTCTCAGATGCAATCCTTCAATAGGTCATTACCTACAAAAGAAACAAAAGCATTAGTATCAATATTGAGTAAAGCAAGAGCCTTTGTTTGTGAGCGCGTTATCGGCCTCCTAGGCATGTCATCTTCTCCGGCTGATTGAGAATTTGACCTCAAATCCAAATGTCGATTTCCTTTGCGACTAATGATGACATAGAGTTGAAATCCTTTGAGCCACCAACAATGTTCTCGAACAACTTGATCCTCCTTTTTTGTAGCCTTGTCATGCTCTTTTGACCAAAGATTAGACGGTTGTGGTTGAAATCTTCCTTCTTCTTGAGCCTTCAGCAACCATACCATTTCGAGCTCTTCTTTAAACTTGATCTTCTCAAAAGAGTGCAAAAATAAAATAGGAACTAACAAATACATATTGTCTTTCTTTACATAAGTTTCGAATAATGTCATCAAAGATAACATATACTCATCCATAGATTGCCATCGGCACACAAATGATGTCAAGTAATTGGTATAATTGTCCATAAAAGATAAACACACAATATATTTCATCAAAACTTTAGTATCAATTCCGGTTCTATCAAAATACAACTTGACGAAAAAGTTTCGACCTAAATCAATAATCAAAAAATAACTAAAGTTATTATCTATGATTTTCAACCCATTCATTAACATCAATAGTTTCATGAAGCTACGAGAGTATAACTAACTATTGATATCATTATATGGTTTTAAACTCTCAAAATTCATTAAATTGGCACACTTAAGATCAAGTACTTCATGAAAGAGAAATAAGAATATTTATGAAAAATGAGTCCATAAGTGTATATTCGGTTACTTATCAAATTGCAATTTCCATTACTGAATAAATAAAGAGTAAGCATGGTAATCATTTTCCAAATATTCACAAATTTAACATGGCATGAATATTTAATCAATCTAACATCCAATTCAAATATCAAATTATAATCCATATAAAAAGTAGAATTGAAAGTATCATGCCAAAAAACCAAAATAAGTTCAACAACAAAATGATCTACTAACCATCCAATTCTCAATATCCAATCAATTAAATGGTTAGAAGTTACATACCTAGTTGAGGTTGCACTAACCAACTTATTGGTTCCACGATTTCCAATGGTGCTGTCCCCCTGCTCAATCCACAAAAGAAAAACATAAAAATATTTTCTTTGCACAACATTAAAATTATTCTTGGTTAGGTGCAAAAAGGAATCATAAAAATCAAGATTAACTATCTTCAATTCATGCTCAATCTTATCTTGATAATTAAATTCACTAAGTCCTATTAAAGAACATTCAACAATAACATTGAAAAAATTACTTTCAATGGCTATAGAAGATGAGACATGAAATAACTCCAAAACAGAATTATTTTCAGAGTTTAAACCATTAACATTCAAGTTCATAGTCCATTTGACCCTAAAATACCAATCTTTAAAAACGTTCAATGAAAAAGACCTTGGTATATCATAGTAGGTAGGTTTGATCAATTGATGCTCCAATTTAAGCTCCTTACCCTCTTGAGCCGAAATGAGGTTGAACTTCTTCTTAGTCCATAAAGAATTTAAAGGAAAACCATTTTTTTCAAAAACACAAACATTAGACTCAATTTTGAGTAAGGGGTCATGGTAAATTTTAACCAAAAGGTAGGACTCTTGTTGGATGAGGAGGAAAGGCATATATGCATATTTTGCATAAAAGGTTTCCTCTAACGTATAGGACAATTCCTCATAGTCCTTCGCCAAAATTTTCTTCTTAGAGTCAATATCAAATGGGTCATTCAAAATTATAACACCATGAGTTTTAAAATTTTAGAAGTTCTCGGGTTTGGTTTCTATTCCATATTCCTCAAATAAACTTATGATTCCAAAATCTTCGATGAATTCTATTGGGTTAAGGGGTTCTAGGTTCCTAATGGGCTCTACTACTTGCTCATTTTCAACTTCAAGTAAAGAAGCTTCAAATAATCTCTTAATTCCGTAATCATCAAAAGTTTCCACTTGATCATTACCCTTTTGTTCATGGGGGTTAGAATCCATTTTAAGCAATTGACCTTCTTCAGGGTACACGACTTCTTCTTCCGATTCACTTGAAATGTCGTCTATATCTACCAATTCTTCCTCCTCACTTAAGGTTTCCTTAATAAGTTCGGTTTGGCTTGGTGTTAGGGAAGTTGGTGGCTTAAAAATGATTGGAGTTTTTAAAAAAGGCCTAGGGTTGTACTCTTTTTGGTATTGACTTGGAGCAAACATTCTTTCCATTAAGTACTTCAACCTTCGCCAAGTAGGAACTAACCATTTGCCTTCTAACCTTCTCTCTCTTATAATATTCTCCCACCACCATTTAGCATATCTGGTGAAAATAGAGACAGTTAGTTGGACTTTTTTTTTGTCCGAGTAATCACACCTCTCAAATAACTCCTCCACTTCTTCTAACCAATCAATAAACTCTAAGTCATAAGAACAACCATCAAAAGTAGGGAGGGAATCATTGAAAGACCTTACATCCTCTAGGCTTACTTTGGGAGTCCTATTGCTAGGCCTCACATATTCGGTTTCCTCATCAAAGGATTCTCTAAAATGGCCTTTCCTTCTTGGGTTTTCTCTTCTCCTAAGTGGAGTTTGAGTACTTAAAAGCCTTAGGATGATTCATTAGGTAAAGGTGACAACTTTAAGTTTTAGGCATTTTGGAAGTAAATTTGAATTTTTTTTTAATTTTAATTTTGATTTAAATTTAATTTCAATTTTAATTTAATAATTTTTTTAATAATTAAAGTTGATTACTTAAAGGGAAAAAGAGAATATTATTATCTAATTAAGTATTAGGAACGCTTAATTCAAAACAAGATGCTAAAAATTAACTAGAAATAATAAAAAAAATTTAAACAAAACATAAAATTGATTGAGGCATTATTACAAACATATTCTAGGCATGCTTAAATTAATTGATTATCTTCTCAAATTTAGTGATTTTATGAATTAATTAAGTCTTATAACTTTAATACTAAGTCACTATGACAATATTCATGCAAAGATCATGCTAAAGCTTAGTGAATTTCAAACCCAAATATGCCACAATTCTATTTATCATAAAAAAAAAATAGTTTTTAGTTTTGATTTTAGCCAAGCCAAAAATAGATTAATTCTTATCAAATTTAATTACTTTTTGCATTACTTATGTGATATAACTTTAGCACAATGCAATGGAAATCAAATATAGCAAGATGTGCAATTAAAGTTGATGGATTTTCAAGTGTAAAATGTGAATCAAATTCGGCTACCAAGCAAAATTTTTTTGCATTTATATCAACACTTTAATACTCTAAAAAAAAAAAAAAAAAATCACCTCTACCAGCCTAAGTCTGTCT
>CM039504.1:23076266-23182455 GCA_022432975.1 Begonia masoniana
TGTTAAATTTAACTGAAAAAATGACGGTAGAGTTTAAATTGCAAACGTTTTATACGTTAGGTTTGATTGGGTACAAAAAAAACGTTAGGTACCAAATGGCCACTGACCCCATACGTTGGGGTCTAAATGGTATTTTTCCCTATTTTTAATTATTAAAGGCATTAGTTAATATAGGAAGGCTTTAACTCGCCGTAATTTTAAATTTTGAGACATCATTAGTACTTCCTTTCAGAAAGAATGCCTATCGGAGGTCCATTCAAACTCGGTCAATATCCAAGCCGGGAAGAAAGGGTTTGTCAAGAAAGTGAAGAATCTTAGTTTTTGTTAAGAACAACACCAATACTAACTCTTGACACCGAGAATACAGAGCGAAATAAAATACATTTTATTTCTTTGTGTAATCAAATAGGTAAAGCAAACCAACAAAAAATAATAAGCTATAATAGATCATCCAAAAATAAAGAGAATCGCAACACCAATTTTTAACATGGAAAACTCTAAAAATAAAGACTAAAAAACCACGGGATCCATAGACCACTTAATCAAATTTTCTACTATATCACAAATAATGGGTACAACCAAAGTTCTCTCTAGATCATCAAAGTAGAGACATATAATAATTTTTGAAAACAACAAAAATGTTAGAGAGGATAAATAGAATGGTATAAAATTGCAATCTCATTTTTATCTAAGTAGACAGCCTTAGAAAGCTCCAAACACGATCTCACCGTTCAGAATGTACCTATGAGTGTCATAAACCCACTATCAATGTTTCAAAATGATCCAACAGTTAAAACTTAAGACAATGAAATTCTATTTAAGCTACTTCTAAAAAATCCAAAAATTCTTTTGCTTCTCTTTTCTCTCAATTTATTTTTTTGTTATCACTTTAGGGCATCTTTAGGCACAAAGGTTCTTTTTATAGTCTCAGCCCAAAATATGGATCGAGCCCAACAGTTTTGAAGACGATGAGGAGAACAAAAAAGACTGTTCTCTCCATCGCGTCCTTGCTTATATTTATTTTCTAATATTGCTAATGAAAATCAAAACCAGATTAGGCAAATAACAATAGTTCATTGAAAATTTTTTTATTAACAAATGAATAAATATCACAGGTAAAAGTCTGATGTATAATATTGCAAGTCAGCTACTAGGAGAAAAATCAAAACTTCGTCACAATTTAAATAATAATTGTGTGGTGGGTTTTCATGGATGGATAAGGTGAGATTTAATATTATTTATTGATTTCTTACCTTAGGTTAAAATTGGCACTTACCTATTATTTTAAAGGGATAATGAGCTTTTAATTAAGGCCCAAAGTTATTTAAATCACTTGTAGGATATCAAAAATCTATTTTTCATTCTTCATCTTTTCGGCTTATAGAGGAACAACTCTAGGGAGGGAGAATTTTGATAACTGAGGAGAAGTGACATTTCCAATGTCGGTAATGAGTAGGATATTGAGAAAAACACAATTATAGGTAAGTCATATTCCTTTCGAGATCATTATTAATCTTTAAAAAATGATTTTTTTTTTTCTTTTTATTAGTGTAAAATTCAACCAGATCTGAAAGCTTACTAATAGGGCGTGGATCTGGATTTTTGAAGTGGAAAATGCAAGAAAAGTAAAGGGTTTGTTTATGAGGTTTCTGGGATTGGGTTTAGAACAATAAAATTTTGAAGCGAGATCATGGATTTGTGCGTGATAATATGTTAGATATATCCGTGATGGCTTTAATGTCGAAATTTATGGAGAAACCGGTGAAATTGGCTTGAAATTAGATGAAATATGAATCATTGGGGCGTCAAGCCGTAGTTTAAGAGAATATTAAGATGCTACGTAAATCGATTATCCTTGACACGAGTGATTCTCACATGTGTCAAGGTGAGACTTATAATAGATTAAGTCGCAACGTGATCAAGGTGGGGATCATCGCTGAACATGTTTTATCGAGCTAGCACATTATTTTATTGATCATCTTAGTTGGGGGAACCTAGTTTGATCGACCAATGAAGGGATTCTATTTTGTTATGCACATTCGACAATTGAAGGATGTGTTGATTTGTTAGTTAACTAGAATAATAACACAATTCTATGTATTGTGTCATTGAACGTAAAATCCTAAACTTGATTAGGGCGGTTCATGGCTTTGCGATCACCATTATTATTGTAGGTGTTTATGACATGATGTACTTGAAATCTATAAGTGACTTTATTTTTAATTTAAATTTTCATATTATTTAATAGTAATATATTTTATGTATGAACCAATCTATAGTGGGAAGATTGACATTCGCCCTATTCAACTTCTTACTCAGTGTTTATAAAGTATTTTATATGTGGCATGCTCACTTATTTTTTTTTAATTATAATGCTAAACATAAAACTTTATCTCTATTGAGTTTAGTCGACTTACCCTAACTAGTGCCCCCATTTCAGATGGAGACCACCTGCTCCTCCCATCACAAGAGTAGGCTCAGTATTTATTTTCTAAGTGTTATTTTACTTTTTTTTAGATTTCTTTCTTATTTCTCTTACTTTTCATAATTTATTGTACATGTACTAAGTTAGTCATTCATCCCAAACACATTTATTTTTCAAGAAAGAACAAGAACAGTAAGTAGTTGTAACTCAGAAGAACTTACTTTTATTTATTTTCTTGTTACAGTATTTATTTGAATTCAAGTGAAAACTCATTTTATATTTGGACTTATAGTAGTTAAATAGAATTAAACTTGGACATGTAAACCTTATTGAAATGCTATTTCATTTATTGCACTATTATATTAGTGATCACTGTTTGAATTTTGGGCTTTGATTAATGTTCAAGTCTACCGCTGCAATCCAAGTCTTGGTCTGGGCGATCGAGCCGTCCTATCGGGCATTCTATTAAGCCCGCTTCCAGGTCATGATAATTCCCCTCTCCCATCTTGATTCATGCAACCACCCGCTCTCCATTATCACAATTACTATTGAAAATGAAATATTTTGATTAAAAAAAAAATCATATTTTTATGTTAAATATACAGTATTTCGTTTCACTATTTTTATTATTATTGTCAAAACATTAAGAAGAAACAAACATAGAAACATCCAGCTATCATGCTACTTTGTTAACTTATATCTCTCGACTAAAACGATTAATCATGTAACTGTAACATGATGATAGATTCTACTTAACGTTAGTAATAATATAAAATCAGAATGAAATATTTAAAATAATTAATTTATAGCCTGGTTTTGTTTAAACTCTCAAGTGTTTCCCACTATAAGACAACAAACGCTTCTATATTTTTTACACTAGAGGCGGCAGAAGAACGCGTTTCCTTCAAAGCAGAATCTTTGCTCCGATGGCAGTTTCTCAAACAGAGCTGACATGGGAAAACCTCATTGGCTATAACCAATGGAAAGGTCTTCTAAAACCTCTTCATCTCAGCCTCCGGGAGCTGATCATTCGCTGTGGAGACTTCTGCCAAGCCACCTATGACGCCTTCAACAACTACAAAAACTCCAAGTACTGCGGTTCTAGCCGCTACGGGAAGGCGTCTTTCTTCGACAAGGTGATGCTGCAGAATGCCTCAGATTACGAGGTCGTGTCCTTTCTCTACGCTACCGCTCTCCTCAGCGTGCCTGAAGCGCTGCTTCTCCCCTCTCACTCTCAAGTATTGGGATCGAGAATCTAATTGGATCGGATACATCGTTGTCACCACCGATCGACTAACCGAAGCCTTAGGCCGCCGTGAAGTTTACGTAGCGTGGCGGGGGCCACGCGAAACTACGAGTGGATTAACGAGCTCAGAGCGCAGTTCGAGTCTGCTAAGCCATTGCTGCCTCTGGTCAAAACCAATGGACTCAACCGAAACGGTAAAGAAGAAAGCAGTGGTAGCAGTGAAGACGAAGATCACGAAAAAGCTCCCAAAGTAATGAGAGGTTGGCTGACAATCTACATTTCTGAGGATCCGAATTCTCCATTCACAAAATTAAGCGCTCGAACACAACTTCTAGCACAATTAAAAGGACTCAAAGAGAAATACAAGGATGAGAAGATGAGTATCATCCTAACAGGACACAGTTTAGGAGGTAGTTTATCAGTTCTAAGCGCTTTCGACTTAGCCGAGAATGGCTTCTCCGACAAATCCATATCGGCGTTTGTTTTTGGGTGTCCTCAGGTAGCGAACCGAACCTTCAGGAAGAGATTAGAAATGCACAAGAACATGAATATTTTACATACGAGGAACAAAATTGATATAATCCCACTCTACCCAGGAATTCTCTTGGGCTACGTGGATACAGGGACAGAGTTGGAGATCGACACGAGGAAGTCGCCAAGCCTGAAGGACTCGAAAAACCCAAGCGATTGGCATAATTTGCAGGCCATGCTGCACGTAGTTGCAGGGTGGAATGGAGAACATGAGGAGTTTAAGTTGCAGTTGAAGAGGAGCTTAGCTCTAGTGAACAAGTCTTGTGAGTTTCTCAAGGACGAGTATAGAATTCCGGGTGTATGGTTGGTGGAGAAGAGCAAGGGAATGGTGCTGGATAAAAATGGCGAGTGGATATTGGCCTCTCCGGCTGAGGAGGACCTACCCGTTCCTGAATATTGACTGGTAAGCGAAGGCGGAAGCCGGCTTCGAGATGGCGTAATTAAATTTCTTTATATTCTCTGCTTGATTAAATTTCCTCCTTTTCTATTGTCCACCTCCGACGTTTTCTCGTGTAATGTGTATCTGCCTTATCTTTTTTGTTTAATGTAACTAGCCCTTGCGTGATGAAACCAAACAATTATCCTGAATCTAACTACAAGTATGATGACAATGTCAGAGTTAATCTGATTGACCCAATTTAAAGTCCAGTCTTCCATGCATTATTTATATCCCACCCATACAAAAGAATCATTCTCCACCAATTTTGAAGCCAACGGAGCTCCGACCATGTACTGCCGGCAAAATTCTGCTGTCGGCAAGCACAAACTTGGGGCAGTTGTTTTTGCTTTCCAGAGCACTTTTTGCTTTGTAGAACGAGAAACGCCAAATCCAAAAAAAAGGACCGATTCGTCCATAGTTTGTTCATTTATTAGACTACGAAAGACATACGTGAAAATAAAGTCATGGTACAAAAATAAAATAGCTAAAAGGTCCATTAATGACATCTAAGATAATAGAATGATATATGTCAAAAAATAAATATGTCAAACAAAAAAATATATAATTTAAAAATTTACAATTTTTCAACAAAGTCTAATATCTCGAATAAAATAAATTTATGGGGTAAAATTAATATATAACAATAAATTTGCATGCCAAATCTATTCTTGAGTTGACATATGAAAATCTTCTTGATTAATTCTTGAAGATAATGTTTGAGGTGAGTCGACTGAATTCAATAGGGATATATTTTATTTGCAGTATTTACGTTCAAGTTTGACAGATTAACTTCATATTAAAAGCAACTAAAAATGGAAGCACTCACAATCTCCAAACATATCATAACTTATATTATTAATTAAATTAGATAATATTTTATAATTAAATTATTTAAAATAAACGTGCAGGAATTGAACATAAAATAAATCTCTACTTCAAATGGGCTTACCATTGACCAAGCCCAATAATTCCAATAGTCCGAATTTCAAGAGCCCAAAATTTTTATTGAATAAGTCGGTACCTATGCAAAGATGAAGTTGGAAAATGGGTTAAAACTTCATACTTTAATTTTCAAAAGTTTCTCTTAAAATAGTCCATTATTAATTGGTTAATTTTATCAACTAAATTCCTAATTTTCTTTCTGTCAAATAGCTCATTCTTAATTGGGTAATTAGCCCACAAATTTGGGCCAACGTATATCAAAATATCAGCCCAAAGAAAGCTGGAGCGCGACCCAAAAGAAGGCTGAACCGCGGCCCAACTTAAAGTCCAATTAAGAGTAAACCATAGCCCTTTAAAAATTAAACCGTCAAAATAAGGTCTGGACCGCGTTTCATCCAATTACTGCACAGAAGCAGCCAGAATATCCGTCTGCCTCGCGACGCAGTCTGCAAGTTTGTGTAGACTCGCCGGATTCGCACAACGGAGCTCAACGATTCCTTCAGCTCAATACCGAGATCAAACTCCAGACTAAAATCAAGGCATATCTTACGGAAAATTTCATATCTTCCATTTGAGTTCTGAAGGTTACAACAGAGAAATAGAAATATAAATTTTATACCTTCGATCAACACCGTAAGACCCACCCAAACCAAATTTGCTCTGAAAATAGCTCCAATCGAAGGTTGATTTCCTTCCAACACAGAGATTAGAATAAAGCTCAGAATTTTTAAGAGGGTATCGCAAAAATCAACACTAAAAAAGTTGAGAGTTTTCCGACTTACCGTGGCTGATATTCAGTCCTCAAAATCAGAGACAAATCATTCAAGTCTCCACCTAATTGCCGCAGAAACAATAGAGAGGAAGAGAAGAGGGACGAGGGTTGTTGCTCGCGGCGAAGAAAATTACAGAGAGGGAGAGATACAAGTGATGTTTTCACGAGAGGGATTGTCGTGCGAGAAAATTACAGGGGGCCAAAGAAAGACGCTGGTGAGAGGGAGGGAGGTGAGAGGCAATGAAGGGTAAAGGAAATAAATTTTTCCCTCTTCTTAGAGTACGACACTCGCACGAGCTAACTAGCCAAGGGTCCCCAGAAAGGAAGAAAATTCTCCCTTTTGAAATTCCTAGAGGTTACAACATTTCTCCACTAAAGAAATTACATCAAGTTCTCGAGAGGATTCTTTTTCACTATAACTCTTCTACTGAACTGCAATCACGTATAAGTCTGACTTCTCGATCCAAAATTCTCTCAGATTCTTCTTTATAAGAGACATCTTTCTAAATAGTCTCGTCCTACCCAAGATATGACACGTGAAGAGTATGAGATATGCATCCTTAGCATAGAAACATGAAAAACATTATGAGTATAATAGAGCTTTGGTGGTAAGTCTATACGATAAGTTACTAAACCACTCGATGATCTAAAAAGGTTTAAAATACCAAAAGATACTTTGCCCTTTCCACCATAAAGACTACTTATACAACAACATTGTCGAACTTCCAAAAATATCAAGTTAGTCTCAAATTAAATTTTCTTCCTTAGAAATCATACTTAACTCTTCTATTAACTCTAAACTGTTCTTAATCAATTATTTCAAGTCTCAAACCTTTTCGGTTGATTCTCACACACAACCACATGAGTCAAAATATTGACACTAACCAGGATTGAATTCTATTGTCATATTTTTAATTAACTGAGAATAATTACCCAACTATTACTAAGGTCTAAAGCGTTGGGTTAAATCAAGACTTTGAGAATTTAAATCGTACATTCAGGCCAAACCCTAGGATGGGGTAAACAATATAACTTAAGATCCCAAACCTCTCATTATGACTATCGAAAAATTGAAACAAAATTTCAAATACTTAATATACTCACCATAGATATTAACATATAAGTAAACAAATGATATCTCTAATATCAAGTTTTTATATCTTATACAGAGTCCCCGTTCTCAACGAGTTAACAAACATGGGAAACAACATTCCATTAAGTCCAAAACGCTTGACTCAAATTTCTTGATTACATTAAGAATCTAATAAATATCGCAACACATATAGTTCAAAATCAACTCAGACACTTCAACACCAGCCGATAAGTTTCGAAACCTCAACTTATTATTCTCGACTAAAACTGTATTCTTTAAACCCAAAAGACTAGGTAAGAATAACATTATTGATTAGTAGAGAAAAAGAAAAGTCCCTTAGCACAGACATCCAAACTTCGTGTTTACATATATTTATACAATTCAACTTAAAACTTTTGCATTGAATCAAACTAATTTTTAAATTACCATTTATTTCTCGCGTTATCCTACTTACTCAAAAAGAACACTGCTCACCATTGCTAAATACACCACTATAGAATTGTCCAACTAATAAGTCGTACCTTGATCACTTATTGACATCGTTTCTCTATATTTTCTCTTAATGAAGATATGTTGGCAGATGTTTTTTGAAAAATATATTTTTAGATATTCATGTTAGATGAACAAGTCGACCGATTGCAGATGTATTGGGTAAATAAGTCGACCGATTTCAGAAGATCTGCGAAGTCGATCGATTGCAGTTGTTCTGCAATGTTATCGACCGATTGCAATTGTAGAAGATCTGCGAAGTCGACCACTTGCAGTTGTTCTGCAATATCGACCGATTGCAATTGTTCTGCGAAGTCGATCACTTGCAGTTGTTCTGCTATATCGACCGATTGCAATTATTCTGCGAAGTCGACCACTTGCAGTTGTTCTGCAATATCGACCTATTGCAATTGTTTTGAAAGTCGACCGATTGCAGGAATGAAAGAGAGGTCGACTATGTTTCCTTTTTCTGAATAATCCAATCACGAAGCAAGATTAAGGCTATTAATTTATATTACCTATTATGTTTCTCAAGAGGAATATTTTGCGAAATATATAATCATAACAATCCAGACTATATTTCTGGAGTGTTCGGATTGAGTTTGCTTGTTTGAATGATTTCCTTCTAAAAGTATTACATGCGATCTCACTCACGCAAAACAGGAAAGTTCGGTTTCCTTATTTGCTCATTCAGGTAATTAAATATGGTATTCAGAATAATCTTTGCACACATATATGGTACATAATATTGTGTAATGACCCAAACCCAAAACCTTATTCCGGGTTGTCACACAACCTTACTTGACGTTGACTTTGACTTAGATCGTTTGGCGTAAATAAATTTTTCGATTTATAAAACATTTAAAACGAGGCTAAAACAATTATTCGGTAAATATCGACTGGGTTTTGAGTCCTTAAAATACGTGGGGTATGCTCGTAAAATATGTTTAAAAAGTATTGTGGAAGGTCGGATCGAAATGTGTTTTGAAAAGTCAAAATTTAAAACAATTTTTTTTTTTTTTAATTCAGATGAACAGTACTGCTACAGTACTGTTCAGACAACTCCATTTCTTCCCCCCCCCCCCTCCTTTTTTTTTTATTTTTATTTTTTATTTTTATTTTTTTTATTTTTTTTTTTTTTTTTACTTTTTCACTCTTTCTTCCACCCACATTTCACCCATAAACCCACTTCAACATATTCCCCAATATCTCCAACCCTTCAAACACATTAAACCTCAAAATCCAACTTAAAATCGTACCCGAAAACATATCCAAAAACAAGTTGAAAATTCACGAAAACGAACTGTGTGGGTCGGTTTGAAAACTAATCATATCCCTATGAGTTTAAAACTCCCAAGTAGTTCCAGTATATTTCCAAATTAAAACATCACTTCCTATACGTTCTAATACACTAACATTAACGTCACAACTTATCATTTCATACATTTTTCCATAAAACTATCCTGAAATCGTCGTTACCAGAATATCATCAAACTAGTTTTTCTAATCGACCTAAAACACTATCTATACATTCTTCACCTAACATGTTCAAAATACCTATCCAGTAGTCCCCACAGGTCAAAATCGCACCAACTGCGCCAGCGCACTCCCACGGGCATCCTTCTTCAACCAGCGTGTTCATCTAACGGAGGAACGTCTTCCTCACCTGTTTCGGGTTCACCTACACCATAAAGACACCTATGAGAATAAATTTCAGTAAATTCTACGTAAGTGACAATGCATGAACATGTATATGTAATTTTCATAAACTTTCGTGCATTCATTTCATTTATCAGTTCGTGTTAGTCGTTACATTTCAGTCGTCTCAGTCGTCTCATTTCAGTCATCTTAGTCGTCTTATTTCAGTCGTCTTAGTCGTCTCATTTTCATTCGTCTATTTAAGTCATCACATTTCATTTTCTTTCGTGAAATCTATGCATAAATCCATTTTTCATGACATTTGTAAAACGATGATGCATGACAATAAAAGCGTAACATAAACATACAACGTGCGTACTATCAAAACAATACAAACATAACCTACACAACAACTAATCCTAAACTACCCAACCAAAGCATATAAATATAAATATCACCAAATAATCCTCAACATCAAAACTCGACTTATGGTGTAGGCCAATCAGTCACAGTAAGTCACGAGAACTTACCTGTTGTCCTTAGCGCACCGAGCTCCGTCTCCGGGCTTTGGTTACCTAGAAAATTTCATAATGTCCTTTATCAAAATCGAGGCTAAATAATGAAATTTCGTAAACTAACAAAACTCCTAACTAAAGGAAATTTTCTAAAATTCTAATAAACTTCTCTCGGGCATTTCATCGAGCAATTTACGCTCACAAATCATAAATCTCCATTAATGGAGTTTTCCAAGCCCCAATTATCTGAAAATTGCAACCTAAATATTTATACCATCTAATTACGTCTAATAATTGCAAATACGGCATTACCTAACCGTTTCTAACAAAACCCGACTATTTCTATGCAATTCCTACGAAACCCTAAACGTTCAAACCTCTAAAACTCGAGAACTAAAGCCGAAAAACCATAGAGACTTACCTAGAATCACGATAGAAGGATAAAACATGAAGAAACTTCGATGAACGGAGGAAGAATCGTTGATGAGGAGGAGGAATCGTCGTTGGAGGAGGAGGTGTCGCCAGAAAGAGGAAGAAATCCTTTCTGGAAAAATCGTTCAAATGAGGGGAGAAGGGGGCTTTTGCCCATTTAAATTAATTAACTTGTAAAAAGACAAGTTTACCCCTCCATTGAACTTTCTGTTTATCCTATTGTTCGACTATCGGTTTGGTTTCTCCAAAATTTTCTTATTTCTCCAATAATTCTTATTTATTTCTAGGGCTCCAATAAAACCTTCCGTTCATCAAACAGATTTAATTTACTATTTTTACGAATTAAACCGCTATAGGGTTAAAAACGGAATTTGGGCGTTATACCACCGATTTGAATTCCTAAAATTTCCTTATTTCTCCTAAAATCCATATTAATCATAAGGATCCTAATAAAGCTCTCCGTTCACAAAACGGACTTATTTCACTTATTTACAAAAAAATACCCTTTATATTACGAGACACATCAAAACTCGTAATTTGACATTACATCTCTAAAAATTCTCTAATTTCTCAAGATACTTCAATTTATTTATAGGGTTCCAATAAAACTTCCCATTTGCAAAATGAGCTTAATTTGACATACTTACGAAAATGTCACTCATTTACGAGAAATCGAAAACCCGTCAAAATCGAGTGTTACATATTGGGACGATACCTTTCGTTGGCACTGTGCAGAATGAATTATATATGTGAGTTTTATTGTCGTGAGATTTGTGCTCTCTGAATTACTTCTCTAAATTTTCCGATCTGAGAGAAGAGGTTATATGCACTCCGTTTAGTGAGTAGTTTTTACTATCATCAGAGCATATTTCTGTTTTGTATCTGTGACGACGAAGGAGTTTTGATTTTCATGTGAGAAGGTTTCTTCGTTCTTTAAGCGGTCGTTTTTCTTTCACTCCCTACGTTTCTGCGTATGGGTTTGTGATTGTTTTACACACTCTACCTAATCTGTGGATTTCATCGTATTATTGAGTGAGTTGATTATTGCGTCCAAAGACAACTGCCTGATGTTCTAGAAGGTGTCATAGGAGGCAATCTTTTTGTTCTTTCATTAAAACTCAGTCTCGGGAGGAGATTGCCTGGAACTCGGGAGGAGTTTTGATCATGGGCAAGGGGATCTTGCCATACGCGGATTTCGAGAGGAGTCATTAACGACAAGGGGAGCTTGTTGCATTCAGATTTCGGGAGGGATCAATATAAAGTCGAAAGGAGTTCGCAAAAACAGATTCACTAAGGAATTTAGTGAGAGGCGGCAACAAAAACAAAAGGGTATCTTTATTTGTATAAGCCCGGTTGTCTTGTAACTTTGTGAACTCTTTGAAATGTTTTTATGTCTGAGCGTGGCCCCGCAGACGTAGGCAATTGCCGAACTACGTTACCAATCTCCTGTGTCATTATTTTCTACACTTTATCATTGTCCATTATTACGAAAATAAATTGGTGTACCACCTAGTGTTCCACCTACACTAGGGCATCAAGTAACTAACCTTGATATTTCAATTGGTATCAGAGCGGTTCGCTTCTGTTTCTTAAGCGAGATCCACAAAATTTGATCTTGGTACAATGGACTCTATGAAGAAAGGAGGTTCAACTATGCGTCCGCCACTATTGGATGGAAGTAACTATGCTTACTGTAACGACCCGGGGAGGATCGTCACGTGTCATGACTTTCCTTTAAACTTATCCGTACTTTTATACCTCTGTAATCGTAGTGTACCCTTTTTTTTTTCAGACTTATATCATATCTCATCTTAACTTAAATTCGCTGAATAACCGCGTTTAGCTTTCACTCCTGCCGATCGCTAAACGACAAACATCTAGTTGTTCTACCGGTCAGCACGTGCATCTCACATGATTCATTAAACATCTATCGGCAGGCACACATATTTGCATCTGCCGACAGTCACGTGCAACTCGTGTGACCAATTAAAAGACCGTTCAATTATACAACGGAAGCCACCTACATCTACCGATGAGAGAACAATAGACGATGCTCTCATCTGCCGATGGCAAATACTCTATATCTGCCGATGACGTGGCATCACATCTTCCGGTAACTTAACTCACTACTCATACCGATCGCCAGATAACAGACATTGTCGTCATCTGCCGATGGCTTAAGGCAACTACATCTTCCGACAGATTAACTCACATCATCTGCCGATGACGTGGCACTACATCTGCCGATGGCAACACACAACATCTGCCGATGACATTTATACTACATCTTCCGATAGATTAACTCACATCATCTGCCGATGACGTGGCACTACATCTTCTGGTAGATTAACTCACATCATCTGCCGATGACGTGGCACTACATCTGCCGATGGCAACACACAACATCTGCCGATGGCATATCGTCTGCTGATGACGTCAGCCGGAAGACAAATACTTTTCCTCTTCCGATGACGTCCTCCGGAAGACAGACTTACCCGACTCCCATCACAATCCTCCTGTCGATTTCTACACTTCAAAATGACACATCTCCTGCCGATAGACAAGTACTTTCATCTACCGACTACTAAACATTAACCTAACATCTTCTTCTTCCGGTAGACAAGCAAACTTCATCTACCGATTTCTAAACTCCATAATAACACTCACACCTTCCGATAGACAAATACATTTCTTCTACCGGCAGCACAAACATCATAACTTCAAACTTAATACCGGGACACCAACAGAATAAACCACAGATTCATTAAAACTCATACAGCGGATGACGTCAGCCGGAAGACTAAACCAACAAACATCTACCCTTCGGCATCTGCCGATGACGTCAGCCGGAAGACTACCTCTTCCAGCTTCCGTCTTACGGTAGAGAACTCTAAATCATCAAATGACTCCTTCCAACAGAAAGAAAACACAACTCATTCAAAATGCATATAGCGGAAGACTTAAGCAACTGACCATTTATAAATCTATAATCATTCCCTGACTCAATGATCCACTAGACAGTTTCAAAGCTCAACGTTTTAAATAATCTCATCCTACTTAAACTACCATATTCTTTAACATACTGTAACATAAGAGTCTTAACCAGGGGTCATAAATCGCCTCTCCAGTCCCGCACTGTCACCTTGAGCATCCTCCAGCAACCAGCCTTAAGCATCCTCTTTGAACATAACATCCTCACCTGAACCTTCTTCACCTACACCATAAGGTTTAACTATAAGCCTAATGCTTAGTAAGGAATGCATGCTGACAGATATACATGAGTACACAATTTAAAGGGACATAAGTTCATAAACCATTCTTCATTCATGTTCATCTTTATCCTTTACATAACATGTATTAAGGCAGGGAACGAGGGAGGAAGACTGGGGTACATAGTCATTTGCCTATCGCGGCAGTCGTACATAATCATTTGCCTATCGCGGCAATCATGATACATCACTCGGCCTCCCCAGTGGGAGAATTCGTGAGCCATACATATCATTAACTCGGCCTCCACCAGTGGGAGATTTCGCGAGTCATACATATCATTACTCGGCCTCCACCAGTGGGAGAATTCGCGAGTCATACATAGCATAGTCTTTTCCCCGTTCTGCACTTAATTATGGTTACATTTACTTTTCATGTTCTCTACTTAATCATAAACGTGGGCATAATGCATAGACATGAGGTTCACAGAGAAAAGTCATACCATAAGGACAAGTAGAACATCCTGTAACTTTACATTTACTTACACAACTTCTTCATGACGTGGAAATAACAAATCATAGTCAACAAGTTAACATTTCAGTGATTTCCTAATACCCTTGCGGTGTAGGGCCCTAGTGGCTGGAAATCTTAACACATTCACTTACCTGGATTCCTTAGCAATCCGAGCTTCTTTCCTTTAAACTTCTTCACCTAAAACATGTACATTACAGTAGTTAAAACAAAGTCCTAATAGTCCTAATCATAAACCATCCTAGGATCTAATAGCTAAAGTCATTCCGATTCCTCTGTTGACACACTGCAGTCTGAAATCCGAAACTAGGTGGACAGGTTTTACCATTGATTAAATCCGAGTTGGTTACTTAAAATGCTCAGAATCGATTCGGGATGACATTTCTACTCTCAGATTTTAAAAAGTCTAAAGCTACTCGGCCACTGCTAAAAATATCCGAACTCAGTGCCGAGCTGAAAACAGAGCTCTATTTACTAATGAATGACTACATTGTCCATTTCATACCTCGGGTGTGGATTTGCAGAGAAGAGCAAGCTCGAAACCGGTCGTCGGCAGAGGAAAGTTCTGGTAGCCGAGAGCAAGAACTTGGAAGAGAAGAAATCGCCGAGAGGGAATGTCGGCTACAGTGGCAATAAAATGAGATTTAAGGTTTCCATTTCCTATTTATACTAAATCCATCGATTTTAATTTACAAAACTGCCACCCAACCTAGTTTTACTTAACTTGTAATAATTTATCTTAACATTAAATTTTAAATCATAAAGGTTAAATAAGAGGGTGACAATGAAAATGGTCAGAAAATCACCTGGCCGAAACGTCGGGTGTTACACTTACTGGAAGGCCATGATGAGAGCATTCATCAAGGCTATCGATGAGAAGACTTGGAGATCTATTTTAATAGGATGGAATCCTCCCATGACTACTGACGAACAAGGTGTCATATCTCTTAAATCTGAAAGAAAATTGGTTGGTCACTGAAGATACACTAGCAAACAGTAATTCTAAGGCACTTAACGCTATTTTTAATGGTGCCGATCCTACTCAGTTCAGACTTATTTCAACGTGTGAGTCAGCTAAAAGAGCATGGTAAATTCTCCAAACCACTTATGAAGGAACATCGGTCATGAAATAATTATAATAATGGTAAAATAATTAGCTAAGCTTCATCATAATGGTAAAATAATTAGCTAAGCTTCATATTAATGAGTCAAATGAAATTATAATCCAACAATAGGCATTAAAACTATTATTCATACGTATAAAATGGCATTGTATTCATCATCACCATCATCCATTGACTGAGTTGCTCTTTACAAAAAAAAAAAAAAATATTTTTTTTTACACGCTCAACACTCATTAAAATTGACCTTAAAAAGAATTCATATGACTAAAAATAATTTTGAAGCTCCCAATGCTTCTCAAACACATCCAATCACTATAAGATGTCAATTCCATAACTTGGTGTTATTCTTCCAAAATTAGAGGTTCTCTCTGTATCACCCCGAGTTATCTGAACCCGGTTCGTTACACAGAAGCCCGTATATGACTAAGAAATCCCAACTGTATTAATATTATTATTATTATTATTATTTTTTGTTTTTTTAACTTTGCTCAACATTCAGCATTTGACATAAGCTAAAATCTCAAAACATTTAAAAACTTGCAGCGGAAATCATTTGGACAGCAATAGAGTTAAACAAAACTATGAACGTTGTTTGAAGTGTAAGAAATAATCGGCTAAAAAGAAATAGAGGTTTAAATTGTGAAATACTTGGAAAGTCGCAGAAGTCAAACGCATCTGCCGATGGATAAAGTCAACGGAAGAAGCAGAAACAGGCTTCTACCGATGACGTAGACCAGAAGAGTTGGAAACAAAAGACATCTCTCGGTGGACTGCATCTATCGATGACGTCAGCCGAATAAATTACTTATTCAACATCAACCGATCGCAAAGCGACAAAACATATTACCCACTCATACCGGTAGTGCAAAATCTACATCTTCCGATATCATTGAACCTACATCATCCGATGGCTTAACTGAAGACATCTTCCGATAGAATTAAACCTACATCATCCGATGGCTTAACTGAAGACATCTTTCGATAGACAACATAATTATAACTCAACATCTTCCGATAGACATCATCTAACGATAGAAAACAGAGCGACATTTCAACTATTTCTTGCTATGCCAACACAACTTAAGTACAGAAAGAATTTACTTATTTCACTCAGACCATTCAGAAATAACTCGAATCATTGCACCACTCAAATCCAGTAAAAACTAACATAAAAAAAACTCAACAGAATATCATTATCTGAAAATCTCAAAACGTATTCAAAGTATTAAACCTCTACTAACATGAAAGCTCAACATACTTAAATTAAAACATTGTCAACTGAAACTTCACACCAACTGACATCAGTTAAATCGCCTCATCAAGTACCAGATCCGTGGCATGAATGTGCTCCTCCAAGCAGCCTATCCATCAACAAGCTCAGAGAAATCACCTGTTGTTACTTCCTCACCTACATCACAAAACTCATCTATTAGCCTAATGCTAAATAAGCGAAGTGATAATGAAATGATATGCTGAAACTTAAATCCTAATTATGCAGTTTCTACTTTCTCATCTCAGTTGCACATTCGTTCATTCACTGATATGATCCCTCGATTCCCTTAGGAATGAGATCAATTCTCCTAATGTTATACATCCTCTTCATCAGTTAAGGGGTGGATGAATTCCCTTAATAGCTGTTCTGATCCCTTAGTTCCCTTGGGAGTGGGATCAGTTCTCCCAATGTTATAAATCCTCTTCATCAGTTAAGGGGTGGATTAGTTCCCTTAACAGCCAATGCATTTCAATCTGTACCTGCCTTTCCATAACATTACATGAAAGTTCATTTTCGTGTTCTTTAAAAAAAACATGATGCATGACATACAGGAAATACTCAAACATGCATACACCTAGTATTCTGTGATGTAGGCCCGAAAGCACACACAATACTTCACTTACCTGGCTCTCTTGGAAATGCTTGGTTTCAACTACTCCAGAAGCTCGCTCACCTAGGGTCATGACAGTACATTAATCCAGCTCTCACTAAAACTTACCAAAATCAATAAAATGCTTGAGGGAAACCGATTGAAACTCTGCTACCCGTGCATTCCCATTTATCACCAAGAACCCGAACCTACCCTTAATCACAGCATCCTCAAATCTCCACATTGTATTCTCTTAGTTATCTAATCGCTAAAAAGCAAGAAAACAAGGAAGACTTACCTAGATTGAAGGAGAATCAGGCGAGAGAATCGCCTAGAGAGCTCTACTGCTCGAGCTGAAAATCGAAAGAGGGAAATAGGGAATAGTGGCGGCTATAGTGTATTAACACTTCCCTTAAATACGTTACCCGTTTTTAAAACCTCACTTTACATAAATGCCCTTGCTTAGTCACTCACTAAGCTAATAAATAATTCCCCTAATTCTTTCATAAAATGCACATCATATTTGATAAATTAAATTTGGTTTAGCGGAACCGGGTGCTACACTCTCAACCCAATTTGTGATATTTCTTGTCTTGCATTATACCTGGATTTGCCTCAAATTCCATCAATCTAACTTTCTCAATCATTAATCTCTCTATTACATCTTTAAAATAAATTATGACGAAGCCAATATGTGCTTCGCAAACATTACACTCACTTTTAAATCTCCACAACCTCTTTCTAAGCGATTTCAAATTTAGCTTCGATCAAGGAGATTTTTGATGTAATAATCCCTCCACATGATGAGTTTAGACTTTCATCCAAATATCTTTAACCACTTAGCAGAAACTACTCTATAGCTTGAACACACCAAAACAAGAATTATTCGGAACGTTCATAAATACTTTCTTTAAACAAGGATACAAGTACAAATAATGATTGAACTAAAATCTATGAACGGAAGGTCAACTCAACTACAAAATTCCAAATAAAGCGAGAGAAGTCTTAAATTTTTAAATGAGACGAATACTTGCATATTTCTTATATTCAGATTACACATGACCACACACGGACATGCCTAGGGGCCCAATCACACGAAAATCCGATAAAGGCCAAACTTTATTTATTCTCTCTACTCATTACGTGTTCTCTTTTGCAGGTATGAATCTATGGGAGGAATGCACATGTAAAACTTACTTGATGGACATGGATAACCCTCCCCCTCTCGGCATGGAGAGCCCATTGAAGAGCTTGAAATTTATTGAAGAAATCATTAGAGCACCGGTTGGAGAATCAGAGCCAAAATTTGTCTTTCGGGGGACAACTTTATGTAATTTAGCCTTTTTTCTTTTTTTTTTTCTTTTATTCGGCAAACTCTAAGCCATTAGTTTATGCTTCATCACTACTTAGACTTAGGCACGTATGGTGGCTTTATAGGGATTGACCATCACTTGGCCCGTTACTTGGCCCATTTTGGGAGGCCTTACTTGGCACTTTTGGGAGACACCACTTGGAGGACCCTTTGAAGCTTCACTAGGCCCATTTTGGAGGAGCACTCAGAGCATTTGGAGGCATCACATGGAGGAGCACTTGGAGCATTTAGAGGCATCACATGGAGGTTCACACTCGACCATGCATTTTTGGAAGCAAGCCCACTTTCACTTGGGCCCAAGGAGAAAAGGTCTAAAAGAGCCCCAAAGCTTGAAACTTTATCCAAGCAAGCACAAGTAGAGAAGACCCAAGGAGGGAAGACTTGGTGAAATCCATCCATTAGATTACCTTGGGCTCGGCCCACATGGAGTGGTGCCACATGGAGCCATCTTGGCCCTCCATGCATTTCCATCATCCATGGCCCACATTCATCCCTCACTTATGAAAACCCTAATCAACCCTAGGTCAATATATAACATCCCTCTTGTAATGGATACAACTTTTTGCCAATTTGAATATTGAAGTATCTTTGTTTGAACTTGGAGAGATTCCATTGTTCATCCACAATTTTCTAACCGTGTAGAGGAAAAAGTTCTCTATTGCTAAACAAGCTTGAAAGTGCTTGGTTTAGTTCTTATCTCTTATTCTTCCTCTCTCTTAGGAGAGTCCATAGGTTGAAGAAGGTGAAGTCTTCCCTAAGGTGGTGTTTTTTTCCCATGGAAAATACCTCAACCCAAAAATATAACATAGGATAGTTTTTTGAGGCCTCCAATGAGTTTTTCCACCCATGGTTTTTGCATCCATTTCCTCCATCATTTTCATCCTTTCATCCATGGTTTTATTCATCACTATCTCACATTCATTTCATCTTCATATTGCATCCCATTTCAAACTCATCTTCATCTCCATTTTTCTTCATTTCTCGGCCAACACATCTCACCCGAGCACTTGTTGTTTTTGTTGGTTTTTGAGGTAGCCCTTTTGGGTGGCTACCTTATCAAGTGTTATCAAAGCTTGGGGCTTCCCCTGAGCATTTTGCAGCAAAAAAATTCATTTTTATTTTTTTTGAAAAACAAGGCTGCAAACTTTGTGCAAAAATCGGGCGATAAAACTGGTTTTCATTCCCCTATAAAATCTGCTTTGTAGCTGCTGTGTTTCCCAATTTTCAAACAATTTTTAGCATTTTTTTTTGTTGCTTTCTTTAGTTAATTAAGCTCAGAATATTAATAACTACTAACCTATTAAAGCTCTTTTGCAGAGCCCATGAGAGTCGACCAAAGAAATCAGGAATACACTTCTTTTAGTCGCGGGTTTTGTGTTCTTCTTTTCTGATTTTTATTTCTGTTTTAAATATGTTTTATTTGCTTATTTCGATTCTTTTTTTTTTTTTTTTACATTTCCAACAAGTTCTTAACGTTATATTAAATCCTAAACATTAATATAACAAGCATATTTAAGAGTTCAATCGATATTTTTATTGTTTTAGTTGGTTAGTGTTAACTTAAAATGAGTTTTAAGATTTATGTGTTTTTGATGATGTTTAATTAAATTATGTTTAATGGTAGTTTTATGGTAATATGGTTTTGATGATGATGTTTGTTAAATTGATTAACTTAAAAAATAAATGATTTTGCAAGTACTTTAATTGAGAATGCCCTTGAAGAAGGGTATTTAGTACTAATGAAGTTTATCAAGTGTGTGATAGTCAAAAGGAGGAAAAACCAGTTCGGAGTGCTTCAAGTGTTGACCAGAATGCACAAGTGTCGACCCCAAGGTTTGACAGATGAAAACAAAGCCAATTCAAGTGTCATTAATCATACACAAGTGTTGATCGATTGAAACAAAGAAGAAACAAATGTTGATCTGGATCGTCAAGTGTCGACCCCAAGGTTTGACAGATGAAAACAGAGCCAATTCAAGTGTCGACCAGGATACACAAGTGTCAACCGATTGAAATAGAGAAGAAACAAGTGTCAACCCCTAGGTTTAACAGATGAAAACAGAGTCAATTCAAGTGTCGACCGAAACATGAAGGTGTCGATCTGTGAAAACAGAAGCAATTCAAGTGTCGACTGAAATTTACAAGTGTCGACCGATGAATACAGAGAAGATCAAAGTGTCGACCACACTATAGAAGAAATTGACCAAAATATATTTCAACGGCTATCATCTAACACCAATGGAAACAAAGTGTCGACCAATGCTTGAAGGTGTCAACCGGTACTGCTTTCAAAAAGCATTCTCTCATCTCAATGCTCAACGGTAACAAAGTGTCAACCGATTTTAAGACAGGTCGACCACTAGTAACAAAATCAAAAGAGAAATATAAATTGAAGAATTGAAGAAAGAAGGGAGAACCAATGAACCAACCAAGGAATCAACGAATCAAAATTCTCTCAACTTCAAAGAGCTTTCATCTTTCAATTCTTTAACTCCTCTCCAACTACAAACTTGAGATTACATTATTGAGAGAGTGCTATTTGAGTTTTGACTCAAAACCTTGTATTGAAAAATTGAGAAATGGTGCATCTCTAAAAGTAAAGTATAAAGGCAGTTGATTGACACCCAAGAAGTTCAATCAAAGATTCTCTTGGAAGAGAAGGAAAGAATCTTCAAGGGGAGTCCTTGGAGCGCAGACATAGGCAAGGTTAGCTGAACCGCGTAAACAACTTCGGTGTTATTTCTCTTTTCCTTAACTCTTTACTTGTGATTGATTAAATTCATCGAGAAAACTAAATTCGTAATCATTCAGTTTATAAATTTAAGAGCAAATAATTAATTTGATAGTGATCACATTTGATGATGACAAATTATAAATTGATTTTATACTCCCCCATACTTATATCAATTGAATCTCTCTCACAATATATGCACTAAATATATTTGAGTATAGATTTGCTCAAATCTTCTACCTTTCAATTTTGTCTCCACCTTTGACATTATAAAAAAAAAATTGCACAGTTATTGAACATAAATAAAATTTCATTTTAATCATTGCAAAAGTTAGTTCAATAACCAAATATAGATAAGTACTAGAAAGAAAATAAGTAACACAATATCCAAGGATTACAAACAAACTAGAACATTCGTAAACTAAGAGAAGCACGCAAACAAAAAAATATCACTCAGATGGAGGGTAACTTGGATCGGCTGAATGATCGGCTGGAGAATCTTCTCCCCCATCCTAATAATCTTGTAGATAGTCAAGATGCTGATGAACCTCGATGAACTCCTGACACAGATCAGCTTCCATCCGATCAAAACGATTGCTAACAAAGTCCTTGAGGGAATCAATGGCAGTGCCCATGCTGGCTACACGTGCCTCTAAAGTGTTGACCTTTTCCTCAACGTTAGAGGAACTCTGTCTAGGTGCATTGAAGAGGGGTTCAAGAGTTTGTCTTGGCTCATGACCATCCTCGTCCACATCCATATGAGAAGGTCTAGCCACAAATGCATCAGCTTGTGCTCCTTTAAACATCCAATCACCTGTAGTAGAGAGTTCTATCCCTATTCTTGCTAGAGAGGATGTGGTATAGGTGTCAATTTTCTTCAGAGGCAGTGAGGTTTCAGAATTTGGAATTTGGACACGATTAATCTCAAAAATCTTCATTAGAAGAAGATTAAAGGGAAGGGATTTTGATGCATTGTTGAAGACTTGAAGCATCAATTCAAAATGATGTATCCCACATTGAATGTTTCTCCTCGATAGAATTTATATAGAACATAGAGATCCATCCCACTAATATGATCTCTGTGTCCATCTCTTGGTAAGAGATTGTACGTGATCATGTGATGGATGAGTCTGGCACGCACGTTCAAGTCCTTAGCTTTCGGCTTCATTGGAAGGGATCGATTTGGGTCCTTAACAATCATTGGAAGGGATCGATTTCGGCTTCACTGGTACCCATAAATTCAAGATCCTTAGCTGTCTCATAATATCTTTCGGCCTCATTGTTAAATCCACAGTTTAAAATCGTATTTAGTGAACGTGGGGATATCTCTATGTGTTTTCCATACACATAACTAACAATTTTAAGAGGCCTTAGAGAATGTTCTAAATTTGCATAGAACATTTTTAATGGAGTTTCAAAGTAAGGGTCATCAAAGTCGAACTATAACACCCAAAAATTTTCCCTTGACGTGCGCAGCCTAAGTTAGGATGTGCCGTGAGAGTTTGACGTTAGTCCTAGATTTTTTTCTAAGCTCTTGAGTGTAAGTAAAATGGGAAGGGAAAGTTAAAGGAAAACCTAGATTTAAGTGGTTGGAAATTTTGGTGGAGTTGAAATATGAGTATTGGTAAAATAAAAGTAAATATAAGTGATTGAGAATGGGAGTAAGGATGGAAGCCACGTTGGAATGGAAGGAGCAAAAAGGTGATAGAAAGGTTGAAAAGTCAAAAAGCAAAGGTGTTGAAAATTCAAAGTGTTTAAACCAATAGGAAGCTAGTAATAAAATGAGTTAAAAATTTGAAAAGCTAGAGGTTTAAAGAATGCTATTCACGTTGGAGTTTAAGCAAGAAAGAAGAAGGGGTTTTTTATAAAATTAGAAAGGTGTGTGGTGAAAAACAAAAAGTGGAAAAAATTGTTAAGTTAAAAATGTAAAATTGTAATTTTTTTAGTCATCTTCTTCCCCTTCCTTTCTCTCCACGAACCAGCCAGCCATCGAAGCCCTTCCTCCTTCTTTCCATAGTTTTTCAAGGTAAGAATACATGGGTTTTGGTTTTTATACCTTTAGGTGAAGTTGGTTGGGGGTTTTTAGTGAGTTTTGGTTGGATTTAGTGAGGGTTTGAAAATGCTAGATTGGGGATTCAGAAAATTGCGGTTTAAATGGTAGTTTCTTTCCAAATTTGATGGTTTAGTTGTTGAATGGATTAGTTTAGGTGGTTTTAGGGAGAAATTGGAGATTTGGAAGTGAATTAGAGAAAAACCAGTTTTTAGCATGTAACACCCGACATTTTTAGCCAGGTGATTTTCTTAACGAAATTAACTGTCACCCTTATTTTTGGACCTTTTGATTTAAATTTAATACCAAAATTTGTTCCAAATTATGTGAACTAGGTTGAGTGGCAAAATTGAAATTAGGGTGGGCTGTGATCGATATATAAAGAAGATGGAAAGTTTTTAAATCTCACCAATACCACTGTAGCCGACACTTTCTCCTTTCAGCGATTTCCCTCTCCCGAGCTCTCGCTCTCTGCCTGCCAGTAATCCTTCCTTCGACGATCGGTTCCCTTGCAATTTCTCGGATACTCTACGCTCGAGGTATGGATTAGACAATGTAGTTGTCAGTTAGTTGTTAAACTCTATTTTTCAGCTTGGTGTTGGAGTTTGGTTTCTCCAATGGTCGAGTAGCAATAGCAACATTTATAACCTGGATTTTGTAATGTCATTTCTGAATCGATTCTGGACATTTAATATAACCGACCCTGATTAATCGTTAGTTGGACCTAGCTGTTTTGGTTTTGGATTTCCGACTGCACACAGAGAACTAGACTAGGGGATTTGGGAATGACTTTAGTTATTAGATTCTAGGATGACTTGTGATTAGAACTTTTAGGGTTTTTTTTTAACTAATGTGATGTGAAATGTTTTAGGTGAAGAAGTTTGAAGAAAAGGAGTTCAAGTTGCTAAGGAAACCAGGTAAGTGAATGTGTAAGATTCCCGGCCATTAGGGCCCTACATCACAAGGATGCTAGGTAGAAACCGATACGATGATTATAAGTTATTTAAGCTACTGTCTGTTACTTATGTTGATGTTTGACTTAATGGTATGATTCCCCGTCGGATGAATGCACTATTCTGTGGCTTGATGAGTTAGGAGTTCTCGTGTTCATGCATCACGAACGTTTTATGCATATGATAATGTTTTAAGAGCATGTTTTCCTCATGAACAAGATAAGAACATAAAATTTATGCAACATGAATTAAGCGAGGGTTGGGGGTGGTTTGGCATATGTCACTGTCCAAAAGGAAGGACCATGATTACGACCCGCAAGGGACTATGTACACTCTCACTGTCAACCCCCTTTACCGGCACAAATCCTCTCTTAATTCACACAACCCGAACGATGAATATGAATGATGAATATGAATGATGAATATGAATGATGAGCATGAATGATGATTATGAACGATGAATACGAACGATGAACAAGAATGAAGACCTTGAGTATGAATATGAATAAGAAAAGATTCATGAGCATTTGTTTTCTTAAAATGAGCATTCATGTATACTTGTTAGCATTGCATTCCTTACTAAGCATTAGGCTTATAGTTTAAACCTTATGATGTAAGTGAAGATTTAGCAGGTGAGGATTCCAAATTCAGTGATGATGTCTAAAGGCTGGTTGCAGGAATGTGCTCATGGTGGAAGACTGTGGCTGGCAGGCGAATATAACCTATAATTAAGCTCATAATGTGTCAGTAAGATTTATGATGAACTGATGTTTAAGTAGAACGAGATTATATTTTAACATTGAGCTTCGTAATTGTCTGGTTTAACTACTGAGTCTGGGGATGATTTTAAAGATATGGAAAGAGTTACTTTAACTAAGTCTTCCGTATAAGAATTTTTGGATGAGTCTCTGATTTTCATACATATGAGTGTTGAGTCAATGTGGTTTGAAGTCTGTTAAGAGTTTGCATCCACCGATAGATGTCCCTTATCGGAAGATGTTAAGAGTTTGCATCTACCGACGGATGATTTCTATCGGAAGGTGTATTAAGTGAACACGTGAATTGCACATGTCTATCGGTAGATGTAAGGTATTTCAAATATCGGATGATATTAGAGCTATTTTGTCGTCTAGCGATCGGTAGATGTAAGGTATTTCAAATACCGGATGATATAAGAGCTATTTTGTCTTCTAGCGATCGGTAGATGTAAGGTATTTCAAATACCGGATGATATAAATAATGTTTTGTCGTCTAGCGATCGGTAGATGTAGTGTGATTCAATACCGGACGATGTAGACTTTTACTACCGGCAGAAGCGAACTCTGTGCTTGTCGTTTAGCGATAGGCAGGAGTAAGTGAATGAGTATTGAGTCCTGTCATTTTATGATCGGCAGTTGTGAGTTATTTCTCTGTCGGTAGATGCATTTTAAGAGTTGAAGTTCCTGCTCATCGGCTGATGCATTTTGCACTGCTCGTCGGCAGATGTGTAATGGATTTCATTGCTGAGTGATGTCTTGAGCCGAGTTATGTTTGTTTTAAAAAAAAGAAATAATAAAAATATAATGGAGTATAGTTTAAATAAAATTAGTAAGGATATATGGATAAGTCTAAAAGAGTCACGGTTTGGTCTCGGCCCTTACTGGGGTCGTTACAATTATGGTATCAAAGCAAAATCGGGTTCTAAAATCGATTCTGCAGACTGCCTTCCAGCACAGATTGCCACCTGAGTACACTCCAGCAACTGTAAGTAATTACGTTTTTAAGTAATGTCATTATGTTAAGATGTATTTATGAATATTTGTTTAGGAATCTCAAAATGGTAAGAGGTCAGCAAAGAGAGGCTAATGAGGATAGCAATGCCAATGCTCAGTTGACAGAGTTGGTCATGCGCCAATCTTGCCAGATCGAACAGCTGATGGCTGCTAGAGAAGAACAAGCAAATTCTAGTACTAATGCAACTCATGATCATGGTGGTGAACGTTTTCACTGACTTCGACCCCCGACATTCAATGGTCGAGTTTCGGATCCTGTTTATGTTGAGGAATAGATTCGGAAGATGGAAGACATGTTCAAGTATGCAAAGGTTGAGGAAGGAGACAGGGTAACATATGCCGTTTTCCACCTGGAATTGGATGCAAGACATTGGTGGGATTCAATTCAGAGCACCGTTAATGTAGGAGCTATGACCTGAGAAATGTTTAAGACTGCCTTCTTTGACAAGTACTTCAATAGGACTGTTCGGGCCAACAAGAAGAAAGAGTTCATGAGTTTACGTCAGTTTGGCTCTGTGACGGACTACATATGTAAGTTTGAGGCTTTATCCCGGTTTGCACCCAGACTGATAGAAGATGATGAGGATGAGATCCACCAATTTGTTCAAGGACTGAAACCAAGTCTGTATATGAGAGTAAAGACTGCTGGAATACATAATGTACCTTATGCTGAAGTGACAGCTAAGGCTCTAGAATTGGAAGAGGCTGAGATATTGACATATGCGCAGTGCGAATCATCAAGGAAGTTTACTAAAGAGGCTCAGCCGCCGCCACGTCAGAACAAAGGATGGCAACTGCAACAGAACAGGGGACCACAACAACAACAGCAAGGCATGAAGAGACCCTTCAATCCAAATGATGATCAAGGAAAAGGAAAGCGACCAATGGTCCCTCTATGCCCCACCTGTTAGAAGAACCACCCCGGCGAATGCAAGTTACTTTCTGGCCGCTGTTTTAGATGTGATAAGGTCGGACATGTAGTCAGAGACTGCCCCATGCCACCAGACCCCAATCGAGCAAGAATAGCACCCAGAGTCTTTGCTGTGATGGAGGATGAAGAGGCTGTGTAGCATACGGTCATATCAGGTACAATTATGATCTGTGGTGTTTCTGCTTATACACTTATAGACACAGGAGCCACACACTCATTTATAGCAACCCTGTTTGTCTGTAAGCATAAGTTAGGATACTTATCGGCTGATAGGCCATATAGTGTCATGTTACCGTCAGGGAAATCCTTACATTCCGAACAGATAGTGAAGGGTGACATTGTGTCCTTAGGAAATAAGAAGTTATATGTAGAACTGATTATAATTGACATGAAGGGATATGAAGTTATATTAGGAATGGATTGGTTATCCAGACATTATGCCACGATAAGTTGTAGGTCTGGATTAGTTGAGTTTCGACCCCCAAATGGAGATTAGTATACTTTCCAAGCTATCCCAAAAATAAGTAAAATACCGATTGTATCATCTCTAGAGACTCAACGGTTATTGAAAGATGGCTGTGAGAGTTATCTAGCTAGTGTAATCGATATTCGGGTAAAGAACAAAGTTGAACTTCAAGATATTCCCATATTTAAGGAGTTTCCTGAAGTATTTATGGATGACTTGCCCGGATTACCACCGGATAGAGAAGTTGAATTTGTAATCGATACATACCCCGAGGCATTACCTATATCCAAGAACCCTTACCGCATGGCACCAGTTGAGCTGAAGGAATTAAAAGTCCAACTACATGAATTAGTGGACAAGGGATTTATACGCTCTAGTAGTTCTCCCTGGGGTGCACCTGTTTTATTTGTTAAGAAGAAAGACGGTTCTCTTAGAATGTGCATAGATTACAGAGAACTGAACAAGTTGACAATTAAGAACAAGTACCCATTGCCCCGAATTGACGACTTGTTTGACCAATTACAAGGAGCTAAAGTGTTTTCAAAGATTGACTTGCGTTCGGGGTACTACCAACTGAAGATTAAGGAGGAAGATGTACCTAAGACAGCTTTTAGGACCCGCTATGGACATTATGAATTCCTTGTAATGTCATTTGGATTAACCAATGCACCTACAGCTTTTATGGACCTGATGAATCGAGTGTTTCGTGATTGCTTAGACAAGTTTGTAATTGTATTCATAGATGATATCTTAATTTACTCACGAACTAAAGCTGACCACGAAGAACACTTAAGAGTAGTTTTGACAACATTAAAACAGCAGCAACTCTATGCCAAGTTGTCCAAGTGTGAGTTCTGGTTGGATAAGGTTAACTTCTTAGGCCATGTCATCTCTGCTGAAGGTATATCAGTAGATCTAACCAAAATTCAGGCAGTTAAGGACTGGCCACAGCCAAGGAATGCCAGTGAAGTCCGCAGTTTCCTTGGTCTGGCAGGTTATTATAGGAATTTTATTAAGGGATTTTCAATGATAGCTAAACCTTTAACAAGTTTGACTAAGAAGGACACCAAGTACTCTTGGACTGAAGCTTGTGAAGATGGCTTCCGGACACTTAAGCTGAAGTTGACAACAACCCAACTACTGACTCTCCCAACCGAAGAAGGAAAGTTTAGTGTTTACTGTGATGCATCCAAAGTTGGACTGGGGTGTGTTTTGATGCAAGAAGGCAAGGTGATGGCGTATGCCTTTAGGCAGCTGAAGAGTTATGAACAGAATTACCCCACTCACGATTTAGAGTTAGCTGCAGTTATTTTTGCTTTAAAGATTTGGAGACACTATTTGTATGGTCAACAGTGTGAGGTGTTTTCTGACCATAAAAGCCTAAAGTACCTTTTCACCCAAAAGGAATTAAACATGAGACAAAGACGTTGGTTGGAGTTTGTTAAGGATTATAACTTCAAAATTAAATATCACCCGAGTAAGGCCAATGCTGTGGCTGATGCATTAAGCAGAATGTCTAAGACAATGCAGCCGCAGTATCAACCATGTCTGTACCATTATGGAAGGAAGTTCAGAAGTTCGAGTTGGAAATAGTTCCTAAGTTGTCAACTTTACTTGCTGACTTAACCATTCGACCAACTATTTTGGATAAAATCAAAGATGCACAACAGAAGGATTCAAAGGAGAATAATAGCATGATGAGTAAGTTGCAGGATGCCTCCTCTGAATTCAGTCTCTCCAACGATGGTATTTTGAAGTTTAAGAATCGATGGTATATTCCAAATGATAAAGAACTACGTAAGTTGATCTTGACCGAGGCTCACTCGTCTCCCTTTTCTGTACATCCTGGTAGCACCAAGATGTATCGGGACTTGAAGTTACATTATTGGTGGCCAAATATGAAGAGGGATATTGCCAAGTATGTGGAGTCATGTTTGGTTTGCCAACAGGTTAAGGCAGAGCACCAACGCCCAGGAGGTACTCTTCAACCCTTACCGATTCCTGAATGGAAGTGGGAAAACATTGCCATGGATTTTGTGGTAGGATTACCAAAGACAATCAAAGGACATGATAGTATTTGGGTTGTGGTTGACAGAATGACAAAATCAGCACACTTCATACCAGTAAGAATGACTTTTACAATGGAACAACTTGCTAATCTGTACATTCAGGAAATCATCAGATTGCATGGAATCCCCTTGTCCATTGTCTCCGACCGTGATCCTAGATTTACCTCGAGATTTTGACAAAGTTTACAAGGCTCGTTAGGAACAAAATTGTCCTTCAGTACTGCTTTCCACCCTCAAACCGATGGTCAATCTGAGAGGACCATTCAGTACTAGAAGACATGTTAAGAGCATGTGTGCTGGATTTCCAGACATCTTGGAGTCGATATTTACCCTTGGTGGAATTCTCCTACAATAATAGTTACCAGTCCACCATTGGTATGACACCTTATGAAGCACTTTATGGCAGAAAGTATAGATCACCTTTGTACTGGGACGAGGTCGGTGAAGCAAAACTCCTAGGTCCTGAGATCTTGCAATAGATGTCAGACAAGATTACCATTATCAGGAAAAGAATGATTACTGCACAAAGCCGACAGAAAAGTTATGCAGACCAAAGGAGGAGAGATCTTGAATTTGCCGTTGGAGATGAAGTTTTCTTAAAGATTTCACCGTTTAAAGGAGTACTAAGATTTGGCAAGAAGGGGAAACTTAATCCGCGATTCGTTGGACCATTTCCTGTCTTGGAGAGGATCGGCAGCACATCTTATAGACTGCTATTGCCCCTATCATTGGAAAAGGTTCACAATGTTTTTCATGTGTCAATGTTAAGAAAATGCATACGGGATCCTACACAAGTTGTTAAGTCAGTGGATGTCGAAATTGAGCCAACACTAATGTATAAAGAGAAGCCAGTGTAAATTTTGGAATCTGCTGTGAAAACTCTGAGGAATAAGGAAATTTCAATGGTAAAGGTCTTATGGACAAATCATGGAGTTGAAGAAGCCACATGGGAACGACGACAAGATATGTTGGACAAATATCCAGAGCTCTTTGTCTGATCAATTTTCGGGGAGGAAAATTTTGTTTAAGGAGGGGTGGATGTAACACCCGACATTTTTAGCCAGGTGATTTTCTTAACGGAATTAACTATCACCCTTATTTTTGGACCTTTTGATTTAAATTTAATACCAAAATTTGTTCTAAATTGTGTGAACTAGGTTGAGTGGCAAAATTGAAATTAGGGTGGGATGTGATCGATATATAAAGGAGATGGAAAGTTTTTAAATCTCACCAATACCACTGTAGCTGACACTTTCTCCTTTCAGCGATTTCCCTCTCCCGAGCTCTCGCTCTCTGCCTGCCAGTAATCCTTCCTTCGACGATCGGCTCCCTTGTCATTTCTTGGATACTCTACGCTCAAGGTATGGATTAGACAATGTAGTTGTCAGTTAGTTGTTAAACTCTGTTTTTCAGCTTGGTGTTGGAGTTTGGTTTTTCCAATGGCCGAGTAGCAATAGCAACATTTATAACCTGGATTTTGTAATGTCATTTCTGAATCGATTCTAGACATTTAATATAACAGACCCTGATTAATCGTTAGTTGGACCTAGCTGTTTTGGTTTTGGATTTCCGACTGCACACAGAGAACTAGACTAGGGGATTCGGGAATGACTTTAGTTATTAGATTCTAGGATGACTTGTGATTAGAACTTTTAGGGTTTTGTTTTAACTATTGTGATGTGAAATGTTTTAGGTGAAGAAGTTTGAAGAAAAGGGGTTCAAGTTGCTAAGGAAACCAGGTAAGTGAATGTGTAAGATTCCTGGCCATTAGGGCCCTACATCACAAGGATGCTAGGTAGAAACCGATACGATGATTAGAAGTTATTTAAGCTACTGTCTGTTACTTATGTTGATGTTTGACTTAATGGTATGATTCCCCGTCGGATGAATGCACTATTTTGTGGCTTGATGAGTTAGGAGTTCTCATGTTCATGCATCACGAACGTTTTATGCATATGATAATGTTTTAAGAGCATGTTTTCCTCATGAACAAGATAAGAACATAAAATTTATGCAACGTGAATTAAGCGAGGGTTGGGGGTGGTTTGGCGTATGTCACTGTCCAAAAGGAAGCACCATGATTACGACCCGCAAGGGACTATGTACACTCTCACTGTCAACCCCCTTTACCGGCACAAATCCTCTCTTAATTCACACAACCTGAACGATGAATATGAATGAAGAATATGAATGATGAACATGAATGATGAATATGAATTATGAATATGAATGATGAATATGAATGATGAATATGAATGATGAGCATGAATGATGATTATGAACGATGAATACGAACGATGAACAAGAATGAAGACCTTGAGTATGAATATGAATAAGAAAAGATTCATGAGCATTTGTTTTCTTAAAATGAGCATTCATGCATACTTGTTAGCATTGCATTCCTTACTAAGCATTAGGCTTATAGTTTAAACCTTATGATGTAAGTGAAGATTTAGCAGGTGAGGATTCCAAATTCAGTGATGATGTCTAAATGCTGGTTGCAAGATGGTGCTCAGGGTGGAAGATTGTGGCTGGCAGGCGAATATAACCCATAATTAAGCTCATAATGTGTCAGTAAGATTTATGATGAACTGATGTTTAAGTAGAACGAGATTATATTTTAACATTGAGCTTCGTAATTGTCTGGTTTAACTACTGAGTCTGGGGATGATTTTAAAGATATGGAAAGAGTTACTTTAACTAAGTCTTCCGTATAAGAATTTTTGGATGAGTCCCTGATTTTCATACATATGAGTGTTGAGTCAATGTGGTTTGAAATCTGTTAAGAGTTTGCATCCACCGATAGATGTCCCTTATCGGAAGATGTTAAGAGTTTACATCTACCGACAGATGATTTCTATCGGAAGGTGTATTAAGTGAACACATGAATTGCACATGTCTATCGGTAGATGTAAGGTATTTCAAATACCGGATAATATAAGAGCTATTTTGTCTTCTAGCGATCGGTAGATGTAAGGTATTTCAAATACCGGATGATATAAGAGCTATTTTTTCGTCTAGTGATCGGTAGATGTAAGGTATTTCAAATACCGGATGATATAAATAATGTTTTGTCGTCTAGCGATCGGTAGATGTAGTGTGATTCAATACCGGATCATGTAGACTTTCACTACCGGCAGAAGCGAACTCTGTGCTTGTCGTTTAGCGATCGGCAGGAGTAAGTGAATGAGTATTGAGTCCTGTCATTTTACGATCGGCAGTTGTGAGTTATTTCTCTGTCGGTAGATGCATTTTAAGAGTTGAAGTTCCTGCTCATCGGCTGATGCATTTTGCACTGCTCGTCGGCAGATGTATAATGGATTTCATTGCTGAGTGATGCCTTGAGCCAAGTTATGTTTGTTTAAAAAAAAGAAATAATAAAAATATAATGGAGTATAGTTTAAATAAAATTAGTAAGGATATATGGATAAGTCTAAAAGATTCACGGTTTGGTCTCGGCCCTTACTGGGGTCGTTACATAGCAAATGTGTACCCGGTTCTGTTATCTGGTTTTTGGGTTGGCCAAGTGATTTATTTAGTTAATTTGAGTATTTCAATGGATTGTAGACGGGTAGAGGTTTACGGATTGGGGTGGCACGTCAACATCTGTTGAAAAACGAGGGAGTTATGATCGTTTGAAGTTGGACGTTGTTAATTTTGGGTAAAAATTGGGTTTTGTGTTTTGAGAGCGAAATTTGTTTTAAGTGTTGTTTAGTTTTAGTTAGAAAATCCCTCAGACTTTATTGGTGACTTATCAAGTTAAGTTTTCGTTATTTTAGGTCGTTAAGCTAGTGAAGTGATAAGACGAAGTGAGCAATTGAAAGTTGAGCAATCAGGTAAGTAGTGGATGTGTGCCTTTTGCCTTCGGGCCTACACCACAGAATGGTAGGGATGATTGTTTGTTTGGTGTTTGTGTGGTTGCTTCGTTTTGTTTTTGGTTGAGCATTGTGTGAGACATGCATCATTGTTTCGAACTACGAAATGAACGAAAGTTTAGCATGTTTTGAATTGTGTGGATGAAATATAAGATATGCAATAGTGTGATCCGCTGATGTGCTCGAGTAGAACTCGAGAGTACGCTGAGTGTCTTGAGTAGAAGATTTCTACTCGAGAGGTACACTGATGTGTCTCGAGTAGAACTCGAGAGGTACGCTGATGTGCTCGAGTAGAACTCGAGAGTACGCGACGTGTCTCGAGTAGAACTCGAAAGGTACATTGAGTGTGTCTCGAGTAGTACGCTGATGTGTCTCGAGTAGAACTCGGGCTGTAGAACTCGAGAGGTACGCTGATGTGTCTCGAGTAGAACTCGAGAGGTACGCTGATGTGTCTCGAGTAGAACTCGAGAGGTACGCTGATGTGTCTCGAGTAGAACTCGAGAGGTACGCTGATGTGTCTCGAGTAGAACTCGAGAGGTACGCTGATGTGTCTCGAGTAGAACTCGAGAGGTACGCTGATGTGTCTCGAGTAGAACTCGAGAGGTACGCTGATGTGTCTCGAGTAGAACTCGAGAGGTACGCTGATGTGTCTCGAGTAGAACTCGAGAGGTACGCTGATGTGTCTCGAGTAGAACTCGAGAGGTACGCTGATGTGTCTCGAGTAGAACTCGAGAGGTACGCTGATGTGTCTCGAGTAGAACTCGAGAGGTACGCTGATGTGTCTCGAGTAGAACTCGAGAGGTACGCTGATGTGTCTCGAGTAGAACTCGAGAGGTACGCTGATGTGTCTCGAGTAGAACTCGAGAGGTACGCTGATGTGTCTCGAGTAGAACTCGAGAGGTACGCTGATGTGTCTCGAGTAGAACTCGAGAGGTACGCTGATGTGTCTCGAGTAGAACTCGAGAGGTACGCTGATGTGTCTCGAGTAGAACTCGAGAGGTACGCTGATGTGTCTCGAGTAGAACTCGAGAGGTACGCTGATGTGTCTCGAGTAGAACTCGAGAGGTACGCTGATGTGTCTCGAGTAGAACTCGAGAGGTACGCTGATGTGTCTCGAGTAGAACTCGAGAGGTACGCTGATGTGTCTCGAGTAGAACTCGAGAGGTACGCTGATGTGTCTCGAGTAGAACTCGAGAGGTACGCTGATGTGTCTCGAGTAGAACTCGAGAGGTACGCTGATGTGTCTCGAGTAGAACTCGAGAGGTACGCTGATGTGTCTCGAGTAGAACTCGAGAGGTACGCTGATGTGTCTCGAGTAGAACTCGAGAGGTACGCTGATGTGTCTCGAGTAGAACTCGAGAGGTACGCTGATGTGTCTCGAGTAGAACTCGAGAGGTACGCTGATGTGTCTCGAGTAGAACTCGAGAGGTACGCTGATGTGTCTCGAGTAGAACTCGAGAGGTACGCTGATGTGTCTCGAGTAGAACTCGAGAGGTACGCTGATGTGTCTCGAGTAGAACTCGAGAGGTACGCTGATGTGTCTCGAGTAGAACTCGAGAGGTACGCTGATGTGTCTCGAGTAGAACTCGAGAGGTACGCTGATGTGTCTCGAGTAGAACTCGAGAGGTACGCTGATGTGTCTCGAGTAGAACTCGAGAGGTACGCTGATGTGTCTCGAGTAGAACTCGAGAGGTACGCTGATGTGTCTCGAGTAGAACTCGAGAGGTACGCTGATGTGTCTCGAGTAGAACTCGAGAGGTACGCTGATGTGTCTCGAGTAGAACTCGAGAGGTACGCTGATGTGTCTCGAGTAGAACTCGAGAGGTACGCTGATGTGTCTCGAGTAGAACTCGAGAGGTACGCTGATGTGTCTCGAGTAGAACTCGAGAGGTACGCTGATGTGTCTCGAGTAGAACTCGAGAGGTACGCTGATGTGTCTCGAGTAGAACTCGAGAGGTACGCTGATGTGTCTCGAGTAGAACTCGAGAGGTACGCTGATGTGTCTCGAGTAGAACTCGAGAGGTACGCTGATGTGTCTCGAGTAGAACTCGAGAGGTACGCTGATGTGTCTCGAGTAGAACTCGAGAGGTACGCTGATGTGTCTCGAGTAGAACTCGAGAGGTACGCTGATGTGTCTCGAGTAGAACTCGAGAGGTACGCTGATGTGTCTCGAGTAGAACTCGAGAGGTACGCTGATGTGTCTCGAGTAGAACTCGAGAGGTACGCTGATGTGTCTCGAGTAGAACTCGAGAGGTACGCTGATGTGTCTCGAGTAGAACTCGAGAGGTACGCTGATGTGTCTCGAGTAGAACTCGAGAGGTACGCTGATGTGTCTCGAGTAGAACTCGAGAGGTACGCTGATGTGTCTCGAGTAGAACTCGAGAGGTACGCTGATGTGTCTCGAGTAGAACTCGAGAGGTACGCTGATGTGTCTCGAGTAGAACTCGAGAGGTACGCTGATGTGTCTCGAGTAGAACTCGAGAGGTACGCTGATGTGTCTCGAGTAGAACTCGAGAGGTACGCTGATGTGTCTCGAGTAGAACTCGAGAGGTACGCTGATGTGTCTCGAGTAGAACTCGAGAGGTACGCTGATGTGTCTCGAGTAGAACTCGAGAGGTACGCTGATGTGTCTCGAGTAGAACTCGAGAGGTACGCTGATGTGTCTCGAGTAGAACTCGAGAGGTACGCTGATGTGTCTCGAGTAGAACTCGAGAGGTACGCTGATGTGTCTCGAGTAGAACTCGAGAGGTACGCTGATGTGTCTCGAGTAGAACTCGAGAGGTACGCTGATGAGTTAAGGGTGTCGGGATCGTGTGGTAAAAATTTTAGAATTTTTGGTGATGTTTGGCTCAAGGAAAATTTGAAAAAATGGAGAAAGGTCGGATTTTGGGCATGTAGGCGCGCTGGCACCCGAGAGGGTGCCGAACTCTCGGCGCTGGGCGCCGAAAGTTCGGCGCTGCGCGCTGCTGTGCGTGCGGCGCACAGCTGGCGCTAGGTGCGCGCACGCGGCGCCCAGCACACCTAATTTCGATTTTTTTTTAAATTTTTCCTATTTCCAAAATGTTTTGACCCGACCTTTTCCGACGTATTTTAAATGTATTTTACGCACGTTTTTCAACATTTTCTGAGGGTTCGAAAATCCTAAAAATCGAGTCGAAAATTTATCGAAAATTATTTTAATCGTCTTTTTAAACACGGGATTGGTTAGCAAAGTAGCGCACCAAGCCGGGGCGGGTTCGAGGGCGTTACAAGATGGTATTAGAGCAAAATGGTCGATTCGTTCAAAGCATTACCCGACAATGCCGGTCGCCATGCAACGTGCTTCACCGACTGTAAGTATTTCTTTCCTCCTTTAGTTAGTTATATCTGAGATTAGATTGTTTTAACCCTGTACAAGATTAAAGTTAAAATGTCGAGGAACCTAAGACGACCAGGACGACCTAGAAACGTACCAGAACAGCCTAGAGAGCAACCCGTGGACCCTAATAAGCAACTCAGTGACTTACTGAATGTGCAATCACAACTGCTAGGAATCTTTATGAACCAAGGTTTACCAGGAAATTTTGCGGCAGGGTCCGGCTCAGGAGCGGGCTCCAGTGGAGAAAGATTTAGAGGACTAAAGCCTCCGTCATTTGATGGACGTTTGACGGATCTGACAACAGCTGAAGGTTGGATATGCACTATTGAGAATATGTTTAATGTGGCGGAGGTGGAGGAAGAAAATAAGGTAAAGTGTGCTACTTTCCACCTATCTAACAGCGTCCAAAGCTTGTGGGAAACGGTAAAGGCTACCACTAATGTTCAGAGTATGACTTGGGAAGAGTTTAAAGATTTATTCTTCGACAAGTACTATAACCGGACAGTCCAAGCTGTGAAGAGATTGGAATTTATGGCATTAAAGCAAACATGATCAGTGGGAGAGTATATTCAGCAGTTTGAGTCGTTGTCCCGGTTTGCCAGCCACCTAGTTAGTCGAGAAGAAGACAAAATATTTCAATTTGTGCAGGGCTTGAGGCCGGAGATTGAGATGCTGGTGAAGACATTCGGAATTGAAGGAATACCATTTCCTCGAGTGGTGGCCAAAGCCTTAAAGGTGGAGGAAGCTGCTGGTAAATTGATTAAACCGGCAGAAGTTCTGGGTCAAATATTCACGGGACTTACAGGCCAGATGAACAGTGTTGGATCATCTTCTCAGTTCTGGGAACAAAGAGGCCGGGAGGTGACTTAAGTGATCAGCAAGGAGGGAAGAAGCAGAGAAGGTATCCACAATGTCCTAAGTGTTTAAAGATTCATCCAGGGGAATGTGGACAGTATGCAGGAAGATGCTACAATTGTTTTGAAACTGGACATATTTCTCGGGATTGTACAATGCCAAAAGTCATTCGGTGCTTCAGATGTAACAAGCCTGGTCATATAGCTAAAGATTGATATGCATCAAAGAAAGGACAAGCTAAAATGACACCTAGAAGCGTTACTATGATCGAGTCAGATGGTAAGAATTGACCAGCCGTGACTTCAGGTACGGTGTTTGTAATTCTATGGCTGTTGTTACATTGATAGACCGGGTGTGTTGTATATTTTGGTGATAGCGATTTTTGTAGTAAAGTTGAGTTAGTAATTAAAGTTAGCTTGATGTTGATTGGTAGGATACTGTGAGGACTTTCGTAAGTGTAGAGAAGAGATTTAGGATTACTTGTTATGATAAATACTTGAACAGATAAGATGACAGAAATTGCTCCACAACATCAAACTAGATCGGTGATCGAGGAAGGAAGTTTAGAGATCTATTTAGAGTTAGAAAAGCCAATACATTTGTGATAGTAAAGAGTTAAAGCTTTATGTTAGATACTTATATAAGAAAAACGGTTGATCCTTAAGGAAAGGGGCATTGTCTTAGGAGATTACTCAATCAAGCGTGGTTGTAGATGTGCAAAAACATTTCTGAGCAGCATGGTTTTGGGAGAATAGTTAGAACTCGAGTTGGTATAGGAAAAGAGAGGAGATTAGTTAGTAAATTTCGAAGAGAAAATCGAGTGAAATTAGATATTGTATAAATGTTGAGAAAATTGTTAAGTGTTGAGACTATGATTTGAGGAGAGATAAAAATTATTAAGTGAAGGAACGGGAACTTGCGTGAGAACGTTCAAGTGTATTAAGGATAAGGACTCGTATGTAACAAAGTTGAAATCGTTATTTTCGTAAATAGCCTAGACTATGATTGAGGAGATTAGTTAACTCTAATGGAGAATTACGATAAGAAGATTAGTCATTAAGGATTTAGTGTTTCATGTGAAGTTGAGGAATTTAGAAGATATTGAATAAGAACGATACGAGTTAGAGTATTGAGTGAATAGTTGGGAAGGAGTTAGTTAAATCTAAGAATTTATAGGGTCTGGTAGCAACTAAGGTAGAAGTTGAACAAATTAAGCATAGTAAAGGTAATTATGAGAACTCTAGTACTTTGAGAATGTAGTGGATTGATTTAGGTAGTGAGAGTTCGGAGTACGTGGTGATGTTAGAAGCATAGTTAAATAGGTGCAAGATGTGATAGTAACATTGAGGGGAACTTTGAATTGAGAACTTAGGATAAGAAGTTTATGTATTGAGTCCTTAATGTTAGAATGACTAATGAAGTGTCCTGATGATTTGTGGTAAATAGGTAAATAGGTTCGAGATAGTTAAATGGAGGGAAATTCTAATTTGAGAACTTAGGCTAAGAAGTTTACTCAGTAGGCGTGTGAGTATTTGAGCTATAAAGAGCATAGCGAGGAATTTAAAGCTTAGGAGATGTTAGAATATTATTACCCAAAAGATGAGTAAAGGCCCGATAAATGAGTAAGTTGAGGAAATGTAAAACTTTGAAGACATAGGAAATTGTCATTTCCTGATAGGCGACTAAGACCCTAGTGTAGTCGAAGTTTAGCATTGTAACCAAAAGCTAAGGGGGTAATGTTGGAGTGCATATGTTGAGCAATAACCAAGCTCAAATTTTGAGGACAAAATTTTTCTAAGAAGGGTGGATTGTAACACCCAGAAATTTTTCCTTGACGTGTGCAGCCTAAGTTAGGATGTGCCGTGAGAGTTTGACGTTAGTCCTAGATTTTTTTTCTAAGCTCTTGAGTGTAAGTAAAATGGGAAGAGAAAGTTAAAGGAAAACCTAGATTTAAGTGGTTGGAAATTTTGGTGGAGTTGAAATATGAATATTAGTTAAATAAAAGTAAATATAAGTGATTGAGAATGAGAGTAAGGATGGAAGCCACGTTGGAATGGAAGGAGCAAAAAGGTGATAGAAAGGTTGAAAAGTCAAAAAGCAAAGGTGTTGAAAATTCAAAGTGTTTAAACCAATAGGAAGCTAGTAATAAAATGAGTTAAAAATTTGAAAAGCTAGAGGTTTAAAGAATGCTATTCACGTTGGAGTTTAAGCAAGAAAGAAGAAGGGGTTTTTTATAAAATTAGAAAGGTGTGTGGTGAAAAACAAAAAGTGGAAAAAATTGTTAAGTTAAAAATGTAAAATTGTAATTTTTTTAGTCATCTTCTTCCCCTTCCTTTCTCTCCACGAACCAGCTAGCCATCGAAGCCCTTCCTCCTTCTTTCCATAGTTTTTCAAGGTGTTTCAAGGTAAGAATATATGGGTTTTGGTTTTTATACCTTTAGGTGAAGTTGGTTGGGTTTTTAGTGAGTTTTGGTTGGATTTGGTGAGGGTTTGAAAACCCTAGATTAGGGATTCCGAAAATTGGGGTTTAAATGGTAGTTTCTTTCCAAATTTGATGGTTTAGTTGTTGAATGGATTAGTTTAGGTGGTTTTAGGGAGAAATTGGAGATTTGGAAGTGAATTAGAGAAAAATTGGTTTTTAGCAAATGTGTACCGGGTTCTAATCTCTGGTTTTCCGGATGGCCAAGTGATTTATTTAGTTAATTTGAGTATTTCAATGGATAGTAGATGGGTAGAGGTTTACGGATTGGGGTGGCACGTCAAAATCTGTTGAAAAACGAGGGAGTTATGACCGTTTGAAGTTGGACGTTGTTAATTTTGGGTAAAAATCGGGTTTTGTGTTTTGAGAGCGAAATTTGTTTCAAGTGTTGTTTAGTTTTAGTTAGAAAATCCCTTAGACTTTATTGGTGACTTATCAAGTTAAGTTTTCGTTATTTTAGGTAGTTGAGCTAGTGAAGTGATAAGACGAAGTGAGAAATTGAAAGCCGAGCAATCAGGTAAGTACTGGATGTGTGCCTTTTGCCTTCGGGCCTACACCACAGAATGGTAGGGATAATTGTTTGTTTGTTGTTTGTGTGGTTGCTTCGTTTTGTTTTTGGTTGAGCATTGTGTGAGACATGCATCATTGTTTTGAACTACGAAATGAACGAGAGTTTAGCATGTTTTGAATTGTGTGGATGAAATATAAGATATGCAACAGTGTGATACGCTGATGTGTCTCGAGTAGAACTCGAGAGGTACGCTGATGTGTCTCGAGTAGAAGGATTTCTACTCGAGAGGTACGCTGATATGTCTCGAGTAGAACTCGAGAGGTACGCTGATGTGTCTCGAGTAGAACTCGAGAGGTATGTTGATGTGTCTTGAGTAGAAGGATTTCTACTCGAGAGGTACGCTGATGTGTCTCGAGTAGAACTCGAGAGGTACGTTGATGTGTCTCGAGTAGACTCGAAAGGTACGCTGATGTGTCTCGAGTAGAACTCGATGATGTGTCTCGAGTAGAAGGATTTCTACTCGAGAGGTACGCTGATGTGTCTCGAGTAGAAGGATTTCTACTCGAGAGGTACACTGATGTGTCTCGAGTAGAACTCGAGAGGTACGCTGATGTGTCTCGAGTAGAACTCGAGAGGTACGCTGATGTGTCTCGAGTAGAACTCGAGAGGTACGCTGATGTGTCTCGAGTAGAACTCGAGAGGTACGCTGATGTGTCTCGAGTAGAACTCGAGAGGTACGCTGATGTGTCTCGAGTAGAAGGATTTCTACTTGAGAGGTACGCTGATGTGTCTCGAGTAGAAGGATTTCTACTCGAGAGGTACGCTGATGTGTCTCGAGTAGAAGGATTTCTACTTGAGAGGTACGCTGATGTGTCTCGAGTAGAACTCGAGAGGTACGCTGATGTGTCTCGAGTAGAAGGATTTCTACTCGAGAGGTACGCTGATGTGTCTCGAGTAGAAGGATTTCTACTCGAGAGGTACGCTGATGTGTCTCGAGTAGAAGGATTTCTACTCGAGAGGTACGCTGATGTGTCTCGAGTAGAAGGATTTCTACTCGAGAGGTACGCTGATGTGTCTCGAGTAGAAGGATTTCTACTCGAGAGGTACGCTGATGTGTCTCGAGTAGAAGGATTTCTACTCGAGAGGTACGCTGATGTGTCTCGAGTAGAAGGATTTCTACTCGAGAGGTACGCTGATGTGTCTCGAGTAGAAGGATTTCTACTCGAGAGGTACGCTGATGTGTCTCGAGTAGAAGGATTTCTACTCGAGAGGTACGCTGATGTGTCTCGAGTAGAACTCGAGAGGTACGCTGATGTGTCTCGAGTAGAAGGATTTCTACTCGAGAGGTACGCTGATGTGTCTCGAGTAGAAGGATTTCTACTCGAGAGGTACGCTGATGTGTCTCGAGTAGAACTCGAGAGGTACGCTGATGTGTCTCGAGTAGAAGGATTTCTACTCGAGAGGTACGCTGATGTGTCTCGAGTAGAACTCGTACGCGATGAGTCTCAAGTAGAATGATATTCTACGAGAGAGGTACGCCAACGATTAATGAAGTGAGAACGTGATGGATTACAACTGAGCGTTAGAAACTGCATGTGATAGGTCGATTGTCATTTGTTAGTCGCATTGTTATCCCCTAATTGCTAAGCATAAGCTTACGTGTGTGTGTGTGTGTGTGTGTGTTCTGTGGTGTAGGTAACAACGCGGTTACAGGTGAGCTAAGTGAGTCAGCCAGGACTTGGGAGCAGTTGGAGATGCACGGGGCATGCCGGTGCGGGCAGTTGTCGGGGCGTCTCGACTATGGTCTTCGGGATGTATGTGGGATTTGTATTTTGATAGTTTAGTTTAGATTTCTTGTTGTGGGACTTAGGTATTTTGGGATTTGGTATAGGTCTCTAATTATTTTGTCTATTTGGGGTTTTGCTGTTTTTATTGGTTGGATTTCCTATTGTGGCTAGTGATGACTCTGTTGGATGACTAGTATGGAATGATAGTATTTTAAGGCTTTGATTTCAGGCTTTGGGTTTTGGAAATTTTAGGCGTTATGCCGCTTGTTTTGGTTTTAAAGCAAATAACGCCGGGTTTACTTTTCTCTATTTTTATATTACCCATTTTAAGTCAGCTTTTCACAATTTTTACGGGACACGGAGTTAAGGGTGTTGGATCGTGTGTTAAAAATTTTAAAATTTTTGGAGATGTTTGGCTCAAGCAAAATTTGAAAAAATGGAGAAAGGTCGGATTTTGGGCATGTAGGCGCGCTGGCACTCGAGAGGGTGCCGAACGCTTGGCGCTGCGCGCGCGCAGAATGCTGCGCAGCGCGCAGCTAGCGCGGCGCCCAGCACACCTAATTTTGATTTTTTTTAAATTTTTCCTATTTCCAAAATGTTTTGACCCGACCTTTTCCGACGTATTTTAAACATATTTTATGCACGTTTTTCAATATTTTTCGAGGGTTCGAAAAACCCAAAAATCGAGTCGAAAATTATTTTAAACGTCGTTTTAAACGCGGGATTGGTTAGCAAAGTAGCGCACGGGGCCGGGGCGGGTTCGAGGGCGTTACACGAACAACTCATATAATCGCAAAGCCTCCAATGGCTGTTCCAAATTTAAACTATATAATTTCTCGAATTCCACTATTCTACTTAAAATAAGAGGCTTGAACTGAAAGTCATCTTCATACCTCTTCAAGGAGTTAGAATTTTTGAAGAAAGGCGAAGGCCACGTAAGTTGTTCAATTTCAGCCGCTGGAGTAGCATTCTTTGATCTCCTTTTGTGAATGACGAGTTTACTGCGGGAGGAAGTTGCCATTGGAGGTTTAGAACAAAAAAGAGGAGAAGATTCTGGAAGAGAATACCCGAAGATTTGGAAGGAAAACGAAAGTCGCCGAAGTGAATTGAGAGAGATATCGAGAGGTTATGGTTTCAGGCGACACTTTCTTCGGAGAATAAATAAACAAATTGATGAGGTGTCAAACGGTCTCAGTAGCGGTCAACACTTCTTTCGTAAAGAGACCAGATATCTGAGGTGTCGACCAATTTCAGTAGAGGTCGACACTTCTATTGTATACAGAAGAAACTAAGGTTAGGCGTCGACCGATTCTTGTATGGGTCAACACTTCCAGAATAAAAATCAAGTTTCATGATTTCTCAATCTTAATTAGACCTAACCGTACCCGGATATCATTAAAGGTCTTCTCATCTAAGGGTTTTATGAAGATATCAGCTAATTGATCGGAAGAATTTACGAAATCCAAAGTGATATCTCCCTTTTGTAGATGATCTCTTATAAAATGATATTGGATTTCAATGTGTTTGGTTCTAGAATGTTGGATAGGATTTTTGGAAATGTTAATTGCACTAGTATTATCACATCTAATCGGTATCCTATCATAGAATAGATTGTAGTCCTCTAATGTTTGTTTCGTCTAAAGCATTTGAGCACAACAACTTCCGGCGGCGATATATTTGCTTTCGGCCGTTGAGAGTGCTACAAAATTTTATTTCTTTGATAACCAAGGCACAAGCGATTCAACTAGAAATTGATATGTTCTGCTAGTGATTTTTCTATCTACAAGGCTTTCAGCATAATCGGAGTCGGAATATCCTATTAGATCAAAAGATGTACCCTTTGGATACCATAATTATAAATCATAGGTGCCACTTAGATATTTGAATATCTTCTTAACCGTATTTAAGTGGCTTTCCTTAGGGGATGCTTGAAACCTAGCATATAGGCTCACACTAAATAGGATATCTTGCCTACTAGCCGTTAAGTATAATTGAGATCCAATCATACCTCTATATTTCTTGATATATACACTTATCCCATTTTCATATTTATCCATTTTTGTAGTTGTGCTCATGGGAGTTCTAGATGGTTTGGAAGAATTCAATTCAAATTTCTTTAAGAGATATTTGATATATTTTTCTTGATTAAAAATTATACCATCGGGAGTTTGCTTTATTTGCAACCCTAAGAAAAATTTTAACTCCCCCATCATACTCATTTCAAATTCACTTTGCATTAAAGATGGAAATTCATCACAAAATGAAACATTTGATTAGCCAAATATGATGTTATCCATGTATACTTGCACAATGAGCAAATCATTCACTTTTTGCATAATAAACAAGGTTGAATAGGTATTACCCTTTTAATATTCCTTTCCATAAGGAAATTTTTCATCCTATCATACCAAGCTCTAGGGGCTTACTTAAGTCCATATAAGGTTTTCTTAAGCTTGTATGCATGTTCAAATTTGTCATAGATTTCAAACTCTAAAGGTTGCTCTACATAAACTTTTTCAAAGATATAACCATTTTAAAAGCCACTCTTAACATCCATTTGGAAGAGAGTGAAGTTTTTGTAGCAAGCAAATGCTAAGAGCATCCTAATAGATTCTAGTCTAACTACGAGAACAAAGGTTTCTTCAATGTCTATTCCTTCCTCTTGGTTGTACCTCTTGGCAACCAATCTAGTCTTATTCCTTACGATAATTCTATTTTCGTCCATCTTGTTTTTAAACACTCATTTTGTTCCTATAATGGGATGGTCTTTGGGTCTTGGAACAAGTTCCCATACATTGCTCCGTTCGAATTGGTTTAACTCTTCTTGCATGGTTACAATCTAATTTTCATCGAATTCGTCTTTCTTAAATTTCTTTGGTTCAAGTTGAGAGATAAAAGTTACATTTGCACATAGATTTCTAAGGGAAGCTCTAGTTTGACTCCTAAGGAAGAAACACCTAGAATTTCATCTAAGGGATGACTTTTGACAAATTTCCAATATTTAGGAATAACATCATTTGCATCCTTGATTGGAATAATTTCTAGAGATTTTGATGGAGGATCTAGGGGGTTTCTCCTTGAATGGTCTCAACTTGATCACCTAGAGAGAGAGAATCCATTTGCATTTCTAAACCATCATCCCTATCTACATTTATTGGTCTCATCAAAATTAACATGCATGGATTCTTCTACAACTAGTGTCCATTTGTTAAACACTCTATAAGCTTTACTAGTTAACGATTATCCAAGGAATATTCCAAGATCGGTCTTGGAACTGAATTTTTCCAAATTGTCTTTGATGTTGAGAATGAAACATTTACTATCAAAGACTCTAAAATACTTAACATTAGAAATTTTATCATTCCAAAGTTCATAGGGGGATTTTTCAACGATAAATTTTATGGAGACTCGGTTTAGCACATAGCAAGCTATAGCCATGGCTTCCGCTTAAAAATATTTTGGAAGTGACTTTTCATTGAGCATGTCCCTAGCAGCTCTTGGAGAGACCTATTTTCTCATCAACAACTTCATTTTATTGAGAGAGGGGAAGAAAAGTTATACTCAGTTCCATGTTTGAGACATAAAAGTTTTAAATTTCTTATTGTCAATTTTCCACCATGATCACTAACGAAAGCAACTATACCAAGTTCCATTTATTTTGAACTTTCTTCCTAAAGCTAGAGAAGATGTCCAAAAGTTTCAATCCTTGACTTTAGAAAGAATACCCAAGTGAACCTAGAGAAATCATCTACATGAACAAAGACATAATGTTTCCCTCCTAGACTAGCAATGTTTAAAGGACCAACAAGGTCTATGTGAAGTAGTTGTAGAGGCTTGGGAAGTTGACAACTTCTTGGCAAAGAGCTTTTGGTTTTCTTGCCCATTTGACAAGCATCACAAACTTTCTCCTTTTCAAAGGATATTTTTTGAAGTCCTCTAACTAGATTATTCTTAGAAATCTTAGCTAAGGTATCCATACTTATATGTCATAATCTTCTACGCCAAAACCAAGTATCATTCAAGAATTTACAACAAAGTATTTTTGATCAAAGCATTCAATATTATCTAAATCAATTAGGTATACATTTTTTTTCTATAGCCAACAAACAGAATATTACTAATTGAGCTATCTTTAATTACACATGATTTTGATTAAAATAACTTTATATCGTTTATCACACAATTGACTAATGCTTATCAAATTATGTTTTAAAACCTTCAACTAATAAAACATTTCAATTATAGGGTTAGTGTCGATATCAATGTTACCAATGCCAACTATTTTTCCCTTTTGATTTCCGCCAAAGGTGACGTTTCCTTTCTTTTTATTGACATAGGCAAACTTAGAGGAGTCCCCCGTCATATTCTTGAGCATCTGCTATCAAGATACCATAAGTTCTTAACAGGAGAGCTCACAACCTATAAGAAAGATAATCATGTAATCTTCTTTGGTACCCAAATTTTTTGGGTCCTAGTGTTAGGTTTGGGTCTTGGAACAAGTTCCCATACATTGCTCCGTTCGAATGGTTTAACTCTTCTTGCATGGTTACAATCTAATTTTCATCGAATTCGTCTTTCTTAAATTTCTTTGGTTCAAGTTGAGAGATAAAAGTTACATTTGCACATAGATTTCTAAGGGAAGCTCTAGTTTGACTCCTAAGGAAGAAACACCTAGAATTTCATCTAAGGGATGACTTTTGACAAATTTCCAATATTTAGGAATAACATCATTTGCATCCTTGATTGGAATAATTTCTAGAGATTTTGATGGAGGATCTAGGGGGTTTCTCCTTGAATGGTCTCAACTTGATCACCTAGAGAGAGAGAATCCATTTGCATTTCTAAACCATCATCCCTATCTACATTTATTGGTCTCATCAAAATTAACATGCATGGATTCTTCTACAACTAGTGTCCATTTGTTAAACACTCTATAAGCTTTACTAGTTAACGATTATCCAAGGAATATTCCAAGATCGGTCTTGGAACTGAATTTTTCCAAATTGTCTTTGATGTTGAGAATGAAACATTTACTATCAAAGACTCTAAAATACTTAACATTAGAAATTTTATCATTCCAAAGTTCATAGGGGGATTTTTCAACGATAAATTTTATGGAGACTCGGTTTAGCACATAGCAAGCTATAGCCATGGCTTCCGCTTAAAAATATTTTGGAAGTGACTTTTCATTGAGCATGGTCCTAGCAAGCTCTTGGAGAGACCTATTTTTTCTCTCAACAACTTCATTTTATTGAGAGAGGGGAAGAAAAGTTATACTCAGTTCCATGTTTGAGACATAAAAGTTTAAATTTCTTATTGTCAAATTTTCCACCATGATCACTACGAATAGCAACTATACCAAGTTCCATTTATTTTTGAACTTTCTTCCTAAAGCTAGAGAAGATGTCAAAAGTTTCATCCTTTGACTTTAGAAAGAATACCCAAGTGAACCTAGAGAAATCATCTACAATGACAAAGACATAATGTTTCCCTCCTAGACTAGCAATGTTTAAAGGACCAACAAGGTCTATGTGAAGTAGTTGTAGAGGCTTGGAAGTTGTGACAACATTCTTTGAGCCAAAAGAGCTTTTGGTTTTCTTGCCCATTTGACAAGCATCACAAACTTTCTCCTTTTCAAAGGATATTTTTTGAAGTCCTCTAACTAGATTATTCTTAGAAATCTTAGCTAAGGTATCCATACTTATATGTCATAATCTTCTACGCCAAAACCAAGTATCATTCAAAGAATTTACAACAAAGTATTTTTGATCAAAGCATTCAATATTATCTAAATCAATTAGGTATACATTTTTTTTCTATAGCCAACAAACAGAATATTACTAATTGAGCTATCTTTAATTACACATGATTTTGATTAAAAATAACTTTATATCGTTTATCACACAATTGACTAATGCTTATCAAATTATGTTTTAAACCTTCAACTAATAAAACATTTTCAATTATAGGGTTAGTGTCGATATCAATGTTACCAATGCCAACTATTTTTCCCTTTTGATTTCCGCCAAAGGTGACGTTTCCTTTCTTTTTATTGACATAGGCAAACTTAGAGGAGTCCCCCGTCATATGTCTTGAGCATCTGCTATCAAGATACCATAAGTTCTTAACAGGAGAGCTCACAACCTATAAGAAAGATAATCATGTAATCTTCTTTGGTACCCAAATTTTTTGGGTCCTAGTGTTAGGTTTGGTTCCCTTAGGAACCCATTGTAACTTACCAAATGATTTAAGATTGTTAAATTTTAATGGACATCTAAACGATTTATGGCCTACTTCAGTACATGTATGACATGTGGTGGTTTGATGAAAAAATTCTTGTATACTTTCTTTTTATTAAACTTTTTGTAACCAATTTCGGCCTTATCAAATTTTACTCTTTGATTTACTAAGTGCATAATCAAGTTCTTGCTTCCATTAGTAAATTTTAAAATTATATCATTCAAACTATTATTTTTAGTCTTGAGTTCAACAATTTCTATTTCATGCAAGTTAATCTCCTTAGCATGCTTCTCAATCAAGTTTCTACTTTCCTTATTTAACAAGTTGTTTTTAGATTTAAGCATGCCATATTGTTTAACTAAGCCATTGAAGGCATCAATTAGATCGCCATCATCATTATCACTTTCATTAGAAGAATCACTAACCTAATTCTCCTTGGCCATGAAGCACAAGTTGGCTACTTCCTCGTTTTTGGAGGAGGAGTCGCTATCGCTATCATCCCACATTGTTTTCATGGCTCTCTTCTTGAACCTCTTGGGAGCCTTCTTAGCTTGGGGACATTCAGCCTTAATGTGTCCCAGCTTCCCGCACTCAAAGCATGTGATCTTCTTTTCCTTTTGAGGTTTGTCTCCCTTTGAGAACCTCCTACCTTGCATCATTTTCTCGTGATGAATGCAATCTTCTCGTCATGCTCTTTTTGTTCGGACTCTTCGTGTTTGCTCGACGAAGCCTTGAGAGCAATGTCTTTTCAAGCTTATTTGTTAAGTTAAGTGACTTTTTATTGCATTAAGTTGATCATTAAGTTGTAAAAAAAAAATTCTATTTTAGAATTTTTGAGGATTACACATTTTAGCACCTAAATCTATAAACTTAATTGCATATCTTTGCTATATTTGAATCATCTTGCATTGTACTAAAGTTATATCATCTAATGAATGCAAAAAGTAATTAATTTGGTGAAAATTAAATTGATTTGAGGTAGCTAAAGTCATTATAAATTTTTTTTTTTTTTTTTTTTTGGGAATGAGAACCAAATTGATGCATAATCAAACATTAAAATCTACCAAGTTTTGAATGATTTTTGATTGATGCATAATCAAACATTAAAGTTAAAAAACCTGAATATTGCTTAAAGTCATCAACTTTTGGTGTTATTATTCACAGTTTATTTTATTGCATTTAGGTTGTTTAAATTTTTTCTAAGATTTTAATCACTTTTCTAATCTCCTTTAAGTTAATGAAACTCAAATTTAAATTAAAAAAAAATTAATTTAAATTTAAATTTAAATTTAAATTCAAAATTTCAAATTTCAAATTTCCCTCTAAAAATTTCTAAAACTTAAAGTTAACATATTTCTCATCCTAAACCTTAAGAACTTCAACTCTTAAATTAATTATCTCTTCCTAACATTCAAATAATGAATCCTAGAAGAAGAATTATCCGAGAAGAATTTGTTTTTGATGAACTCAACCATAGATATTTGGGTTATTATAGGGATAATAAAATTCATATCAAATCATATATACACCCTTATGATAATAGTTATCAACCAATTAATTCTAGGAAGAAAAGAAATGTTCCATTATTAAGAGATAAAATGTTTAAGGAAAATCACTTGAGGTATTATCCTAACTCTCCTGATTTTAAGCATCGATATCGTCATGAATATCCAGCCACTTATGGAGAAAGTGTAACAACCGGGAATTTCTTATGACGTACATAGCCCTAGTTTATAGTATGTTAGGGAAGTTTAATTTCATTCAAGAGTTATGCAATTTAGAGAGTGATATTGGAAGTGGAATTTAAGAGAAAACATTAGAATTTTGTAGTTGGAAATTTTATTGAATTGAAATTGTTATAAAGGTAAATTAAATAAATAAAAGGGGGAGTGAATTAAGAGGCATTAAATGAGAGAACACAGGGGTGGGGTTATTTTATAAAAATTGAATGATTTGTGGAAAAATTAAAAGGAGGGAAAAGTTTGTTTAGAAATTGGTAAAGTTAGGTGAAAGGAAAGAAAATTTCCTTCTTCTCTATTGCTCTCCACGAAGTGCAGCCACCATTGAAGGGTCTTCTTCTCCATCTTCTCCAATTTTTCTTCAAGATCAAGGTTAGTTTTAAGTGAGTTTTCTTAGTAATGCAATTAGGTGAAGGTTTTTGTTGTTTTAGAAGTGTTTTTGTTGAGTTTGATTAGGGTTTGGAAAACCCTAAATGTGAATTCCGAAATTTGCATTCCAAAATTTGCATTCCTTGGCTATTTTTTCTTCCTATTTTGATGGTTTAGATGTTAGATAGATTAGTTTAGGTTATTTTTAGAGATAGATTAAGGTTTTGGTGAAAGATAGTTGAAAACCAGTTTTTAATACATTGGTCGCCGGTTCTGTTCCTAAAAATTCTGATCGGCCAAGTTATTTGGTGATTGAATTTGATTGTTTCAATGGATTGTAGACGTGTAGAGGTTTACGGAATGGGGTGGCACGTCTAAATCTGTTGAACAATGAATAAGTTATGGCCGATTGAAGTTTGGACACTAAAAAGTGTGAGAATTTTGGGTTTTAAGCATTATGTTTTAAAGTAAGTTAGAATTTGTGGTTAGTTTAGTTTAGGTATTCTTTGGAATTCCTAGAATTATACTAAGTGATTTTTCCTATTTCTTAGATTGACGAGTGAGTGATTGAAATTGACGAAGTAAGCGAACATGTACCGAGAAACCAGGTAAGTAGTGGTTTGTATGTTTTGTTGCCTTCGGGCCTACACCACGGAACGGTAGGGTTTACTGCTTGGTTGTTTGTTGTGTGTTTGAGTATGGTGGGAGTGTTATGCATCATGTTTTAAGTTACGAAAATGAGTTTTGTGCATGATTTGAATGGTAAGCATGAAACGTGTAAGAAGAAGCACTACAGGGTTAAACGCCTCGTTAACGTGCAAGATGCATTAGAGGGTTGAACGCCTCGTCGTTAACGTGCAAGAAGCACTAGGAGGTTGAATGCCTCGTCGTTAACGTGCAAGAGCATACACTAGAGAGTTGAACGCCTTGTCGTTAACGTGCAAGAGTAAGCACTAGAGGGTTGAACGTCTCGTCGTTAACGTGTATGAGTAAGCCTTTGAAAAGCAATAAAAATGAAATGAAAACAATAGAGTGAGTAGAAACCGCATGTGTTAGGGTTGTGTGTGTGTATTGTGCATGTTTACATTCATTTTTCCCTACTTGCTAAGCATTAGGCTTATGTTTTGTGTTCTGTGGTGTAGGTGACGACGTTTATACAGGTGAGCTTAATGAGGGAACCCAGGACTAGAATGCAGTCGTTGACGCACAGGGCATGCCGATGCAAACAGTTGTCAAGGCGCCTTGACCATGGATTGCTGGGTTGTGAGGGATGAATTGTAATAACCCGAGTCTCCCAAGCCTGATTTGTTACCCATGACATAGGACTGGACTAAGAAATTTTACGAAAAATTTTGACATTTCTCTCAATAATAAAAGTTTTATCTTTAAATCCTCGACCATTCAACAGAAAACCCATTAAGTAAGTAACATTAACAAAAGACAGAATGTTAAAACATTTGGCTGAGGGAATTGAAAATCAAAGAACATCTACCGATCGCAAACGACAAAACTTTCTTCTCGCATCTGCCGATCGCAAAACGACAAAACATAATTCCGAAGACTTCTACAGATAATAATAAACGGCATTTGCCGATAGAAATAAACAACAATATCTGCCGATCGCAAAACGACAAAACATAATTCCTACTCCTACCGATAGTAATAAACAACAACATCTGCCGATCGCAAAACGACAAAACATAATACTCACTTCTACCGATAGTGAAAAATCTACATCTTCCAATTGACATGTGCATCCCACGTGACTCATTAAACATCACCTGATAGAAGACTTCTACCGGTGAACAGGGACTCTTAACATAATAGATAAATTTCTACCGGTAGAAAACATCTACCGGTGGACAAGCACTTTTAACATCTTCTGATAGGAAACATTTAGACTTTCACAAATTTCAACATTACCGAGATAACTAACACACAGTTGAACCATAGACTCATCCAAAATACGTGTAGTGGAAGACTTAAATAAAACAGATCATTCTATATCCTCAAACTTAAGAATTGATTCAGACAATTTCCAAAATCCGACGTTATAAGAAAAATCTCATCCTACTTAGTCATACGTATTTATAATCTTTACTAACATCTTAAGAGCAGTAACTAGGGGTTGAAATTGCCTTCCAGCCACAAACTGTCACCCTGAGCACCATCCAGCAACCAGTCCTAGACATCTTCATTGGGTTTGAAATCCTCACCTGATAATTCGTCACCTACATCATAAGGTTTAAACTATAAGCCTAATGCTTAGTAAGGAGTGCAATACTAACATGTATGCATGAATGCACAGTTGAAAAGAACACATTTTCATAATCATTTCTCGTCACATTCTTGTTCATATTCTTGATCATGTTCTTGTTCATGTTCTTGTTCATGTTCATGTTCATGTTCTTGTTCATGTTCATGTTCATCGTTTACATCATGTTCTTGTTCATCGTTTACATCATGTGGATTAAGGGAGGATTTGTGCCGAAAAGAGGGTTGACAGTGAAAGTGTACATAATCCCTTGCGGGCCGTATTCATGGTCCCCCTTTTGGAAAGTGATATACGCCAAACTGCCCTCAACCCTCTCTTAATCCTTGTTACATAAGTTTCATGTTCATATCTTGATCGTGAAGGAAAACATGCACTTAAAACATTTTCATATGCTTGAAAAGGAAACAATCATAAAACATGAATATGAGTACTCTTATTTCATCAGACTAAAAGGACAAATCAATAATTCAACAATAAATCATGTTGCTAACTCCCATATCATAACCAAACAATCAATAACACAAACAGCTTTCGGACATCATAATAAACTTTAACTTAGTACCCTTGTGATGTAGGGCCCTAATGGCCGGGAATCCTACTCATTCACTTACCTGGTTTCCTTAGCAAACTTGAGCACTTCTCTTCAGACTTCTTCGCCTAACAAAAACAATTCACATTATAGTGTTAAATCAAAATCTTAAAAGTTCTAACCAAAAGTCATCCTAGAATCTAATATATATATATATATATATATATATATATATATATATATATATATATATATATATATATATACGTCTAAATCTTCATAGTCGAGCTCCTAGTGTGCGCAGATTAACTTCCAGATCCTAAAAATAACCAGATTCAACCTAGTAACTAGCCACAGATTGCAAATGTCACTACTATTACTTAGCCATTGATGAATCTGAAACTACAAGTCTTAGTTGAAAACAGAGCTCTAAGTAACTAACCGGCAACTACATTGTCTATGTCCTACCTAGAGCGTGGATTATCGGGGTGGAGACTGAAGAATCGATCGACGATAGAGGAGTCGCTGGCAAAGAGAGAGAGAACTCTGGGGAAATAGAGGTCGCCAAGAGAGGAATGTCGACTACAGTGAGGTTTTAATGAGGTTTAAGGATTTCTATTTCCTATTTATACTAATTAAAATCCATCTTAATTATAATTTTGTCACCCAACCTAGTTTCATACCACTTGAAATTTAATAAATCAAGCATTAATTTAAAATAAAAAGGTTGATAAAAGGTGACAGTTAAATCAGTTAAGAAAATCACCTGGCCGAAATTGTCGAGTGTTACATGAATACCTTTTGGGTTGTATATAAGTATTTTGAGTTGGATTTGCTTGTGCAAATGAAGATGGTTTTACAACGTTGTAAATGTTGTTTGGGAATTGTTTTGGAATTGTTTTGAACGTGTTTTATAAATCGTTGGATTTTCAGGTTTGTGAATTTAATAATTTTAGTTGTTATGCTGCTCGATTTTTCGTATAGTAAACGATGTCAGTTTTAACTGTCTTCTCGTTTTGTTGACATTTTAGAGTCGGAATTCTATGATTTTTACGTGTCAAGGAGTCAGGAATGTCAAGAATGTTTGGGGTAAGTTTTGGGTGATTTGGGTGTAAGTAGTTTGAAGAAAAATGGAAAAAAATGGAAGAAGGGCACTGGTGGTCGAGGGAGTGCGCGCGCAGGGTATGGGAAACGTGAGCAGAGCGTGAGCTGGGCGCGCGCAGCACCCAGCGCTGATCGTTCGGCATGCAACGCCAATCGATTGGCACTTCTCCTTGTTCATCGATCGCGCACCCGAGAGGGTGCCGATCGATCGGCACCAGCGCGCGCGTTGTGGCTCACGCGGTGCGCGCAGTAGGCGCGCGATGCGCGCACGCGGCGCCTATTGTGGGGCAACCCAATTTTTTTCAAAATTTTCCTACTTCTAAAATGTTTTAACCCGATCTTTTCTGACACATTTTGCACGTATTTTATATACATTTTCCAACCGTTTTCGAGGCTTTGAAAAACCCAAAAATCGAGTCAAAATTTTATAAAAAATTATTTTAAACTTCGTTTAAACGTGGTAAGTGTGGGCAAAGTAGTGCACTGAGCCGGGGCAGATTTGGGGGCATTACAAGTTGTTATCAGAGCAAAATGGTCGAGTCGTTCAAAGGATTACCCGACAATACCGGCCGCCGTGCAACGTGCTTCACCGACTATAAGTATTTCTTTCCTTTAGTTAGTTTATATCTAAGATTAGATTGTTTTAACCTTGTACAGAATTAGAATTAATATGCAGAGGAACCCAGGATGACCCGGGCGACCTGGACCGAACCAGAACAACCTAGAAATCTGCTTGAGGAGTCGGTCAATCAGCTTGCAGATTTGGTCACAAAGCAAGTTAAGTTGTTTGGATCGCTGATAGGTCAGGGAGGACAAGGAAATATTGGAGCTAGTGCTAGTGGGGACAAGTTTTGGAGGTTTAAGCCTCCAGCGTTCGAAGGTCGTTTGACAGATCCGACAGCTGCCGAAAGATGGATATACACAATCGAGAACATGTTTAAGTATGCCGACGTGGAAGAAGGGAATAAAGTGAAGTGTGCCACCTTTCACTTGATTAATGACACCCAAATTTGGTGGGAGACGGTGGAGGCTACCACCGGTGCTCAGGGTCTGACGTGGAGAGAGTTTAAGGATTTGTTTTTTGATAAATACTACAATCGGACCGTTCAAGCTGCCAAGTGGCTGGAATTCTTACAGTTAAAGCAGACCGGCTCAGTAGGGGAGTACATTAGATAGTTTGAGTCTTTGTCTCGGTTTGCCAGCTACATGATGAGTATGGAAGAAGACAAGGTGCTCCAGTTTGTGCAGGGCCTGAAACTGAAAATTTACAAGTTAGTGAAGACTTTAGGAATTGAAGGAGTATCATTTACGAGAGTGGTGGCTAAAGCATTGGAAGTCGAGGAGGCCGATGACAAATGTGTAAAACTAGTTGAAGCCCCGAAGAGGATATTTAAAGAGATTACAGACTAGCTGAGTAGAGGCGGATCGTCTTCTCAGTTTCAGGGAACCAAGAGGCCAGGAGGAAATCTGAATGATCAGAGGGGAGGGAAGAAGCCGCAACAACAACAGAGAAGAGGATATCCGGAGTGTCCAAAGTGTCTAAAGTTTCATCCTGGTGAATGTGGACAGCATGCAGGGAAATGTTTCAATTGTTTGGAACCTGATCATGTAGCCCGTGATTGTACAAAGCCTCGAGTCACTAGATACTTTAAATGCAACGAGCCTGGTCATCTAGCAAAGGATTGTCCTGCACTGAAGAAGGGACTAGTCAAAGCTACACCCAGGATCTTCGCCATGATAGAGCCAGAGGGTGAGGATCGTTCAGCTGTGATCTCGGGTACTGCATTTGTTAATTCAGTGCTAGCATTTACATTGATATATTCAGGAGCAGCACATTCATTCGTAGCAACAGCTTTTGTGGTGAAATTGAGTCTGGAGGTGAAGCCCACGGGGTGTATGTTTGATGTGAAGCTACCGTCTGGTGAGTGTCTACATTCTGATCAAGTAGTACAGGATGGCATGATCTCGGTCGGACGAAAGCAATTGCCAGCTACCTTAATTGTGATGGGGGTAACCGGGTATGATGTGATACTCGGTATGGACTTGTTATTTCGACACCATGCAACGATTGACTGCAGAGTAGGGATTGTCAATTTCCATCCTCTGAACGGTGAGAAGCTTTCACTGAAGTCTTTGAGGAGTGTACAGTAGCTTTCAGTTATGGCGCTGATGGAGGCTCGGGGATCTATTATGGGTGAGTTTGTTTGCTTTCTTGCAACCATTGTAGATTCCCAGTTTTTGGTAGAAACTAAACCTCAGGATAGTTGTTCGTGATTTTCTCGGGGTGTTTTGGATGATTTGCCTGGTCTACCTCCGGACCAGGAAATCGAGTTTGTGATTGATACCTATCCCGGAGTAGAGCCTGTGTCGAAAAATCATTACAAGTTGGCTCCGCCAGAATTGAAGGAACTGAAGAAGCAATTAGAGGAACTGGTCGACAAGGGGTTTATACGCCCTAGTTTTTCACCGTAGGGAGCGCCCGTTTTTTTTGTGAAGAAGAAGGACGGGTTGCTCCGGATGTGCATTGACTATCGGGAGTTGAACAAGCTGACTGTTAAGAACAAGTATCCATTACCGAGAATTGATGATTTGTTTGATCAGCTTCAAGGAGCCAGAATTTTCTCTAAGATTGATTTAAGATCAGGGTATTTGTAACGCCCGACATTTCGGCCAGGTGATTTTCTGACCATTCTCATTGTTACCCTTTATTTAACCTTTATGATTAAATTTAATGTTGAGGCAAATTCATTACAAGTTGAGTAAAACTAGGTTGAGTGGCAATTTTGTAATAAAGACTGAAGGATTAGGTATAAATAGAAAATGGAAACCTTAAATCTCATTTAAACCTCACTGCAGCCGACATTTCCTCTCGGCGACTCCCTTCTTCTCTGGAACTTTCTTCCTCCCCAGCAACTGGTTTTTCAGCCTCTACTCCGGTAACCCGCATTCTAGGTAAGATTTTGACAATGTAGATACCGGGTAGTCACTTAGAACTCTGTTTTCAGTTGAACTTGTACTTTCGAGTTCTTCAATGGCTAAGTCAGTTGGTTATCGTTCCTTATCTTCATTTGGTAATGCCACCTTTAAATCGATTCTGGACCTTTTATATAACCGACCCCGTTTAATCGATAGCTATATCTAGCTGTTTCGGTTTTGGATTTCAGACTGCACAGAGAACCTTAGCTGCTAGATTCTAGGATGACTTTCGATTAGAACTTTTAGGACTTGATTTTAACTACTATAATGTGGAATGTTTTAGGTGAAGAAGTTGAAGAGAAAGTGATTCAAGTTGCTAAGGATCCAGGTAAGTGAATGTACTAAGTTTCCGGCCAATAGGGCCCTACATCAAAGGACTATGTTAGATTTAGTGAACGTTGTCTTCTATATGTTTGATGAAATGTCGATGGATATGGTTATGTTATTCTGATGTTCTCCCCTGTCTTAGTTCGATGATTAAGTGCATTTATGTTATGCATCATGTTTTACTTCTCAAGCATATGAAAATGTTTTGAAATATGTTTTCTCATGAATAAAATAAGAAGATAAAACTTATGCAACGTGGTTAAGTGAGGGTTGGGGGTGGTTCGGCGTATGTCACAGTCCGCAGTAGGACATATGAATACGACCCGCAGTAGGGACCATGATCAAACTCACTGTCGAACCCCCTTTACCGGCACAAATCCTCCCTTAAACCACATAATGTAATGAAGAATATGAATGATGAAAGGAATGATGAATATGAGCATGTCTACGAATGATGATTATGAACAATGAATACGAGATACGATTATGAATGATGATTAAGAACAAGTACGTGAAAAGAAAAGACTTATGAGCATGTTTTTCTCCAAGTTATGCATTCATGAACTCATAATAGTTTGCATTCCTTACTAAGCCTTAGGCTTACAGTTACACCTTACGATGTAGGTGAAGAAATATCAGGTGAGGAATACAAAGTTGAGGATGAAGTTTAAGCTGGTTGCTGGAAGGTGCTCAGGGTGGAAAGTCTGTGGCTGGATGGCGATTATGACCCTCTGGTTTTACTCTTAAGGTTTTAATGATAACTATGAACATAAAAGTTTAAGTAGGATGATGTTACTTATGATTATGGAGCTTGAACTTGTCTAGCTTGAATACTGATTATGAGTATATTATAAGAATATAGAATGAGTGATTTTAACTAAGTCTTCCGCTGTATGAGTTTTAATGAATCTGTGGTTTATTCTGTTGGTGTCCCGGTATTAAGTTTGAAGTTATGATGTTTGTGCTGCCGGTAGACGAAATGTATTTGTCTATCGGAAGGTGTGAGTGTTATTATGGAGTTTAGAAATCGGTAGATGAAGTTTGCTTGTCTACCGGAAGAAGAAGATGTTAGGTTAATGTTTAGTAGTCGGTAGATGAAAGTACTTGTCTATCGGCAGGAGATGTGTTATTTTGAAGTGTAGAAATCGACAGGAGGATTGTGATGGGAGTCGGGTAAGTCTGTCTTCCGGAGGACGTCATCGGAAGAGGAAAAGTATTTGTCTTCCGGCTGACGTCATCAGCAGACGATATGCCTAGAGATCGGCATGTGTAGTAGGTCAAGATACCGGAAGATGGAAATGTCATTCCGCCTTACCAGAAGGTGTAGTGCCACGTCATCGGCAGATGATGTGAGTTAATCTACCGGAAGATGTAGTGCCACGTCATCGGCAGATGATGTGAGTTAATCTATCGGAAGATGTAGTATAAATGCCATCGGCAGATGTTGTGTATTGCCATCGGCAGATGGAGTGCCTTGTCATCGGTAGATAAGTCAGTCTTTTGTCGTTGTAATTGAGTGATGATTTAATTGGTCACGCGTGATGCACGTGACCGTCGGCAGATGCAAATATGTGTGCCTGCCGATAGATGTCTAATGAATCATGTGAGATGCATGTGCAGGCCGGTAGAACAACTGGATGTTTGTCGTTTAGCGACCAGCAGGAGTGAAAGCTAAATGTGGTTGTTCAGCGAACTTAAGTTAAGTTAGAATGAGATTTGATATATATATAAAAAAAATATATACACCGATTACAGAGGTATAAAAGTACGGATAAGTTTAAAGGAAAGTCATGACACGTGATGATCCTCCTCGGGTCGTTACAATTATGGTATCAGAGCTAAACCAGGTTCTAAAATCGGTTCTGTAGACTGCCTTCCAGCACAGATTGCCACCTGAGTACTCTCCAACAACTGTAAGTGTTTACGATTCTAGTGATGTCATTATGTTAAGATGTGTTTCTATTATTGTTTAGGAATCTCAAGATGGTAAGAGGTCAACAGAGGGAAGACAACGTGGATAGTACCACCGTTGCTCAGCTAATAGAATTAGTTAATCGCCAATCACGACAAATAGAGCAACTAGTGATTACTAGAGAAGAGCTTGGGAACTCCAGCTCTAATGTAACTCATGATCATGGGGGTGAGCGCTTCCACAGGCTCAGACCCCCGACATTCAATGGCCAAGTTTCTGACCCTATTTATGCTGAGGAATGGATCCGAAAAGTAGAGGACATGTTTAAGTATGCGAAAGTTGATGAAGGAGATAGAGTCACCTATGCTGTCTATCATTTGGAGCTGAATGCAAGGCATTGGTGGGATTCTCTTCAGAGCACTGTTAATGCAGAGACTATGACTTGGGATATGTTTAAGACTGCCTTCTTTGATAAGTACTTCAATAGGACCGTTCAGGCCAGCAAGAAGAAAGAATTCATGAACCTGCGGCAAACTGGCTCTGTGACGGATTATATATGCAAATTCGATGCTTTGTCACGGTTTGCTCCCCGACTGGTTGAGAATGATGAAGACAAGATTTACCAATTTGTTCAAGGACTGAAGCCGAGTTTGTATGTGAAGGTAAAGACTTCTGGGATACACAATATACCTTATGGCGAAGTGACGGCTAAGGCCCTGGAATTGGAGGAGGCTGAGATGACAGCTTATGCACAGCGTGAACAGCCAAGGAAGTTCACTAAGGAGACTCAACCACCACCACGGCAGAACAAGGGATGGCAACCCCAGCAGAACAGAAACCAGCAACAACAACAGCAAGGTGTTAAGAGATCCTTCAATCCAAGTGATGACCAAGGAAGAGGAAAGCGACCTTCGGCTCCCCTATGTTCCAACTGTCAGAAGAATCACCATGGGGAGTGCAAGCTGCACTCTGGCCGTTGCTATAGATGCGACAAGGTTGGACACATAGCCAGAGACTGCCCGATGCCATCAGACCCGAATCGAATTAGAGTTGCACCAAGAGTCTATGCTATGATGGAGGATGAAGATGTTGAACCACACACGGTCATATCAGGTACCATTATGGTTTGTGGTTTTTCTGCTTATACACTTATTGATACAGGAGCCACACACTCATTCATAGCAACCCTGTTTGTGTGTAAACATAAGTTAGAACTTTCGTCAGTTGATAAACCGTATAGAGTTATGTTACCATCAGGGAAGTCTTTACATTCTGAGCAAATGTTGAAGGGTGATGTTTTGTCCTTAGGAGATAAGGAGCTATATGTAGAACTGATTATGATTGACATGAAAGGATATGAGATTATTTTAGGAATGGATTGGTTATTTAGGCATTATGCCACGATTAGTTGTAGGTCTGGCCTAGTTGATTTCCGACCCCCAAATGGAGATCGGTATACCTTCCAAGCTATTCCAAAGATGAGTAAGATACCAATCATATCCTCACTAGTGACTCAACGGTTACTGAAGAGTGGTTGCTTGAGTTACCTAGCTAACATAATGGATGTCCGAGTAAAGAATAAAGTGGAATTACAAGGTATTCCTACCGTACGAGAGTTTCCTGAAGCATTCTTGGACGACTTACCGGGACTACCACCCGATAGAGAGATAGAATTTGTGATTGATACATACCCCGAGGCATTACCTGTGTCTAAGAACCCTTATCGAATGGCACCTGTTGAGTTGAAAGAATTAAAGGTCCAACTACAGGAATTAGTTGACAAGGGATTTATACGTTCTAGTAGTTCTCCCTGGGGCGCACCTGTCCTTTTCGTTAAGAAGAAAGATGGTTCTCTTAGAATGTGTATAGACTACAGAGAACTAAATAAGCTGACAGTCAAGAATAAATATCCTTTACCCCGGATTGATGACCTGTTTGACCAACTACAAGGAGCTAAGGTATTCTCAAAGATTGACTTACGTTCGGGTTATTACCAACTGAAAGTTAAGGAAGGAGATATACCAAGACAGCCTTCAGAACCCGCTACGGACACTATGAATTTCTTGTAATGTCATTTGGACTGACTAACGCGCCTGCAGCTTTCATGGACTTGATGAACCGAGTGTTTCGTGAGTACCTGGATAAGTTTGTAATTGTGTTTATAGATGACATTTTAATATACTCACAGACTGAAACCGACCATGCAGAACATTTGAGAATAGTATTATCAACCTTAAAACAGCAGCAGCTTTATGCCAAATTGTCCAAATGTGAATTTTGGCTGGATAAGGTCAACTTTTTAGGTCATGTCATTTCTGCTGAGGGCATATCAGTAGATCCAACTAAGGTTCAGGCCGTTAAGGATTGGCCACAGCCAAAGAATGTCAGTGAAGTTCGAAGTTTCCTTGGTCTGGCTGGCTACTATAGAAAATTCATTAAAGGATTCTCTATGATAGCTAAACCTTTGACCAATTTAACCAAGAAGGACCTCAAGTACTTTTGGACCGAAGCTTGTGAAGATAGCTTCCAATCATTGAAACAGAAGTTAACGACAGCCCCGCTATTAACTCTCCCAACTGAAGAAGGAAAATTTAGTGTTTATTGTGACGCATCCAAGATTGGTTTGGGATGTGTTTTGATGCAAGAAGGTAAAGTTGTGGCGTATGCCTCTAGGCAGCTAAAAGGTTATGAACAGAATTACCCCACTCATGATTTAGAGCTAGCTGCAGTTGTTTTTGCTTTAAAAATTTGGAGGCACTACTTGTATGGACAACAGTGCGATGTATTTTCTGACCACAGGAGTTTAAAGTATCTTTTCACCCAAAAGGAATTAAACATGAGACAAAGACGTTGGTTAGAATTTGTTAAGGACTATGACTTTGAAATCAAGTACCACCCGGGTAAGGCTAATGCTGTAGCCGATGCCTTGAGCAGGATGTCAAAGACAATGCAACTCGCAGTGTCAGTTTTGTCCGCACCCTTGAGGACTGAAGTTCAGAAGTTTGAATTGGAACTAGTTCCAGAGTTGTCAGCCTTACTAGCCGATGTTACTATTAGACCAACTATCATAGAAAGAATTAAGGAGGCACAACAGAAAGATTCAAAGGAAAATAGTAGTATGGTGTGTAAGCAGAAGGATGTCTCCTCGGAGTTCAGTCTTACCAAGGATGGTATTCTGATGTTTAGGAATAGGTGGTATATTCCGGATGATAAGGAATTACGTAAGTCGATTTTGGCCGAGGCTCACTCGTCTTCCTTTTCTGTACATCCTGGTAGTACTAAGATGTATCGAGATTTAAGATTACATTATTGGTGGCCGAATATGAAGAGGGATGTTGCCATGTGTGTAGAGTCATGCTTAGTATGTCAGCAAGTTAAAGCAGAGCACCAACGACCAGGAGGTACCCTTCAACCTCTACCTATTCCCGAATGGAAATGGGAACACATAGCTATGGATTTCATTGTAGGATTACCTAAGTCAACTAAGGGACATGATAGTATTTGGGTAGTGATTGATAGACTGTCGAAATCGGCTCATTTCTTACCTGTCAAGACAACCTACACGATGGATCAACTTGCTAACCTTTATGTCCAAGAAATTATCAGGTTGCATGGGATTCCCGTATCCATAGTCTCTGATCGTGACCCTAGATTCACCTCCCGATTCTGGAAAAGTTTACAAGGTACCTTAGGCACAAAGTTATCCTTCAGCACCGCTTTTCACCCGCAGACAGATGGACAATCCGAGAGAACCATTCAGATACTCGAGGATATGTTAAGGGCATGTGTTCTTGACTTTCAGGCATCTTGGAGTAGACACCTACCTCTGATTGAGTTTTCTTACAACAACAGTTATCAGTCCACAATTGGTATGGCACCCTATGAAGCTTTGTATGGTAGGAAATGCAGGTCACCCTTGTACTGGGATGAAGTTGGTGAAGCGAAGCTATTGGGCCCTGAGATTCTACAACAGATGTCAGATAAGATTACGGTCATTAGGAAAAGGATGTTAACTGCACAAAGTCGACAGAAGAGTTATGCGGACCAAAGAAGAAGAGATCTTGAGTTTTCTGTTGGTGATGAAGTTTTCCTGAAGATTTCACCATTTAGAGGAGTCTTAAGATTTGGTAAGAAGGGAAAGCTTAATCCACGATTCGTTGGACCATTCCCTGTCTTAGCAAGAATTGGCAGTACAGCCTATAGGTTACTTTTGCCTCCATCTTTGGAAAAGGTCCACAATGTCTTTCATGTGTCTATGCTAAGGAAATGCATACGTGATCCGACTCAAGTTGTTAAACCAATGGAAATTGAAGTTGAGCCTAATTTGGTGTATGAAGAGAAACCAGTACAAATTTTGGATTCTGCAGTGAAGACTCTAAGGAATAAGGAAATCTTGTTGGTTAAGGTTTTGTGGAAGAATCATGGTATTGAAGAAGCTACATGGGAACTGCAGCAGGATATGTTGGACAAGTATCCAGAACTCTTTGCTTGACCAATTTTCGGGGACGAAAATTTTGTTTAAGGAGGGGTGGATGTAACGCCCGACATTTCGGCCAGGTGATTTTCTGACCATTCTCATTGTTACCTTTTATTTAACCTTTATGATTAAATTTAATGTTGAGGCAAATTCATTACAAGTTGAGTAAAACTAGGTTGAGTGGCAATTTTGTAATAAAGACTGAAGGATTAGGTATAAATAGAAAATGGAAACCTTAAATCTCATTTAAACCTCACTGCAGCCGACATTTCCTCTCGGCGACTCCCTTCTTCTCTGGAACTTTCTTCCTCCCCAGCAACTGGTTTTTCAGCCTCTACTCCGGTAACCCGCATTCTAGGTAAGATTTTGACAATGTAGATACCGGGTAGTCACTTAGAACTCTGTTTTCAGTTGAACTTGTACTTTCGAGTTCTTCAATGGCTAAGTCAGTTGGTTATCGTTCCTTATCTTCATTTGGTAATGCCACCTTTAAATCGATTCTGGACCTTTTATATAACCGACCCCGTTTAATCGATAGCTATATCTAGCTGTTTCGGTTTTGGATTTCAGACTGCACAGAGAACCTTAGCTGCTAGATTCTAGGATGACTTTCGATTAGAACTTTTAGGACTTGATTTTAACTACTATAATGTGGAATGTTTTAGGTGAAGAAGTTGAAGAGAAAGTGATTCAAGTTGCTAAGGATCCAGGTAAGTGAATGTACTAAGTTTCCGGCCAATAGGGCCCTACATCAAAGGACTATGTTAGATTTAGTGAACGTTGTCTTCTATATGTTTGATGAAATGTCGATGGATATGGTTATGTTATTCTGATGTTCTCCCCTGTCTTAGTTCGATGATTAAGTGCATTTATGTTATGCATCATGTTTTACTTCTCAAGCATATGAAAATGTTTTGAAATATGTTTTCTCATGAATAAATAAGAAGATAAAACTTATGCAACGTGGTTAAGTGAGGGTTGGGGGTGGTTCGGCGTATGTCACAGTCCGCAGTAGGACATATGAATACGACCCGCAGTAGGGACCATGATCAAACTCACTGTCGAACCCCCTTTACCGGCACAAATCCTCCCTTAAACCACATAATGTAATGAAGAATATGAATGATGAAAGGAATGATGAATATGAGCATGTCTACGAATGATGATTATGAACAATGAATACGAGATACGATTATGAATGATGATTAAGAACAAGTACGTGAAAAGAAAAGACTTATGAGCATGTTTTTCTCCAAGTTATGCATTCATGAACTCATAATAGTTTGCATTCCTTACTAAGCCTTAGGCTTACAGTTACACCTTACGATGTAGGTGAAGAAATATCAGGTGAGGAATACAAAGTTGAGGATGAAGTTTAAGCTGGTTGCTGGAAGGTGCTCAGGGTGGAAAGTCTGTGGCTGGATGGCGATTATGACCCTCTGGTTTTACTCTTAAGGTTTTAATGATAACTATGAACATAAAAGTTTAAGTAGGATGATGTTACTTATGATTATGGAGCTTGAACTTGTCTAGCTTGAATACTGATTATGAGTATATTATAAGAATATAGAATGAGTGATTTTAACTAAGTCTTCCGCTGTATGAGTTTTAATGAATCTGTGGTTTATTCTGTTGGTGTCCCGGTATTAAGTTTGAAGTTATGATGTTTGTGCTGCCGGTAGACGAAATGTATTTGTCTATCGGAAGGTGTGAGTGTTATTATGGAGTTTAGAAATCGGTAGATGAAGTTTGCTTGTCTACCGGAAGAAGAAGATGTTAGGTTAATGTTTAGTAGTCGGTAGATGAAAGTACTTGTCTATCGGCAGGAGATGTGTTATTTTGAAGTGTAGAAATCGACAGGAGGATTGTGATGGGAGTCGGGTAAGTCTGTCTTCCGGAGGACGTCATCGGAAGAGGAAAAGTATTTGTCTTCCGGCTGACGTCATCAGCAGACGATATGCCTAGAGATCGGCATGTGTAGTAGGTCAAGATACCGGAAGATGGAAATGTCATTCCGCCTTACCAGAAGGTGTAGTGCCACGTCATCGGCAGATGATGTGAGTTAATCTACCGGAAGATGTAGTGCCACGTCATCGGCAGATGATGTGAGTTAATCTATCGGAAGATGTAGTATAAATGCCATCGGCAGATGTTGTGTATTGCCATCGGCAGATGGAGTGCCTTGTCATCGGTAGATAAGTCAGTCTTTTGTCGTTGTAATTGAGTGATGATTTAATTGGTCACGCGTGATGCACGTGACCGTCGGCAGATGCAAATATGTGTGCCTGCCGATAGATGTCTAATGAATCATGTGAGATGCATGTGCAGGCCGGTAGAACAACTGGATGTTTGTCGTTTAGCGACCGGCAGGAGTGAAAGCTAAATGTGGTTGTTCAGCGAACTTAAGTTAAGTTAGAATGAGATTTGATATATATATAAAAAAAATATATACACCGATTACAGAGGTATAAAAGTACGGATAAGTTTAAAGGAAAGTCATGACACGTGATGATCCTCCTCGGGTCGTTACAGTATTACCAGTTGAAAGTCAGGTCACAAGATATCCCGAAGACAGCTTTCCTAACGAGATATGGACATTATGTGTTTTCGGTTATGTCATTCGGACTGACAAATGCTCCGGCTGTGTTCATGGATCTGATGAATCTGGTATTCTGGGAGTATCTTGATAAATTTGTGAACGTGTTTATCGATGATATTCTAATATATTCTCGTGATGAAGAAGAGCATAAGGAGCATCTAAGGATAGTACTGGAGACTTTGAAGCAGCATCAACTGTATGCAAAGTTCTCAAAATGTGAGTTTTGGTTGGATAAGATGCATTTTCTGGGAGATGTTATTTCCAGCGGAGGAATATCGGTGGATCCAACTAAGATTTAGTCGATTAATGTGTAACGACCTTTAGTCCTAACCCTTAAATTCCCATGAATTCACGTATAATTTTTCATTTTTAGACATTTAGTGAACTTTTACCTCTAAGCATTAAATCGGAGTCTAGGATCATTGAAAATCGTTTTAAAACTTTCAAAAACCAATTAAATAAAAACCTATTAAAATAAGAAAAACAATCGGCCAAATGATCGAGGGCAGAAATGGCATTTTGCCCAAAAAAGTGTAGCCGATCTATCGGCTATTTCAGTCGATCGATCGGCTGTGGCATTTATTTGCCAGGCAATTGATCGCCTGAATGATCGCCTGAATGATCGCCCCTGGCGATCACTCACACAACCGATCGATCGCCCTAACGAGCGATCGATCAGCTACCTCTCTGGAAAAACCAGAGAGGTGCCATCCTACTTGGCGATCGATCGGCAACCTCTCTGGAATTCGTTCCAGAGAGTTCCCTCTCTTTTCCTTCTATTTTCCCCTGTACTCTTCTCCTATCCTCCTTCATCTCTTTCTCTTCATCACACTACTCATAACACCACATTCATCACAACAATACATTTCAACATAAAGTCATTCGACACTCGTACATCCTTCATAATCTCACTCAAAAACCAACTCGAGACGTATTTAAAACGAAGTAAGTTTTCATGAAAACGAACCGCGTGGATCTGTTTAAAAACTAAACGTAATCCCTATGAAGTTTGAAAATCACCAAGCAATTCCAGTAAATTTCGAAATCATCAAAACATTTCCATTAACAACATCAAATTCCAACTAATCCTTACAACAACCTAAATATACTATTTACACATTTTCTACCCAAAATACTTACATACGTCCCCACCGGTCAAAATAAGCGCCGACTGCCCAGCGCACTTCTTCAACCTGCTCATACGTCGGGTGGAGGGATATCGTCCTCACCTATATCAAAGTCACCTACACCATAGAAATAACCTATGAGCTAAAGGGCTCAATAAATTTACGTAAAGGAGAATGCGTGCTATGCGTATGTAGTTCATAAAATCATGCATCATTTTCATTCTTTAGTCACATAGCATGGGAGTCACTGGGGGTTTACTCTCACCAGATGGAGAGGGCACATCTGGTGGTTAGATAGCATTTTCCATCTACTGGGGGGAAAACATGCTCCTCCTCTCAGAACAGCCATGTCTGAACCGCACCCCAACATGACCGTAATTACATACATTCATTATTTTATTAGTAGTTTCTTTTCATGAAAATGTATGCAGAAATTCATTTTTTGTGCTAGTTCATAAAACATGATGCATGGACATGGATTTGTGCAATAAAAGTAAAGAAAACATAACAATATATCGAACCTAATGAAAAACGTTCTAACATAATAATTATCCTAAACTACCCATCCAACCTACACTAAATAACAATTTCTCCAAATATCCTCGAGCAATAAAATCTTCTACGGTGTAGGCCAAATCGGCCAAGCGAGTCACGAAGACTTACCTCGCGTCCGTAGCACACTGAGCTCCATCCACTAGCGTTGTTCACCTAAAACATTTCACAACACACGGCATTAAATCGAACCTAAATCATCGAACTTTGAAAACTAACGGAACTCCTAGCTAAAGGAAATTTTCTAAAACTCTATTTGGACTCATTGAGGTATTTCATCGAGCAATTCGTACTCGTGAATCCTTAACCTCCATTAATAAAGTTTTCAAAATCTCCAACCACCAAATTTCGCAATAATAACCATTAAATTGCCCAACTACATCCAACACCCTCAAATACGTCCACCAAGGTCATAAATAGGGTAAACCTAACTGTTTTTTAACGAAACTCGGTTATTTCGCAAAACCCTAAACGAAACCCTAACAGTTAAACAACCCAAAAACCAAAAAATAAACCTTCCAAAATCATAGAACCTTACCTAGGGAGTGGTTTCGGAAAAGAAACGTGAAGGGTCGCCGGTAATTGGAGGAGCGTTGGCCGACGTTTGAAAGAAGTCGCCGTTTAGAGGGGAGAAATCGCCAAAGAGGTCTTCGTTGTTCGTGGAGAAAGAGAAATAAGGGGAGGGAAGAAAATTATTTAAGTGTTAATGAAATTTTTGGTTAGCAAATTACCCTTTTGCCCTTTAGTAAATTTTCTATTAATTCTCCACTGATTTCGTTAACTGATCTATCGATCCGGTGTCTCTAAATTTCCTCATTTCACCAATAATTTCTATTTATTACTAGGGCTTTATTAAAATTTTCCATTCGCAAAATGGACTTAATTCGACATATTTACAAAAATACTATTTTATATTGGAATAAATAAAATCCCGTAAAACCGGGTGTTACATTCCATTCACCTTAATTAAAATTTTGTCCTCGAAATTTGACTATACAAACAGTTCAGGATACTTAGACATCATATCCTACTGTCTCTCCCAAGTGGCCTCCTTCACGTCATGGTTCCGCCATAGGACTTTCACCAGCGGGATCTCCTTATTGCGCAATACCTTGATAGAGGATTCTAAAATTTGCACCGACTTTTCCACGTAAGTCAGCGTCGGTTGTACCTCAATCTCTCGTGCTTCTACGACATGTGACGGGTCACGCACGCAATTCTGGAGCATGGATACGTGAAACACGTTGTGGATGCCTTCCATTGACGCCAAGCTGTAATTGGTAAGGTAACTTCCCGATCCTCTTCAAAATAGGGAAGGGCCCCATATAACAAAGACTCAACTTGCCCTTCCTTCCGAATCTCATAACACCTTTAAACGGAGAAATTTTAAGATAAACCTCATCACCCTCATTGAACTCCAATTCCCTCCGTCTAGTGTCAGCATAGCTCTTTTGGCGGCTCTGTGCTATCTCTATACGTTGCCTGATAACAACAATCTTCTTCGCTGTTTGCTGTAAAATATCTGGGCCGATTATACTAGCTTCGCCAACTTCATCCCAATATAGCGGAGACCTGCATTTTCAACCATACAACGCTTCGTATGGAGCCATGCCAATCGTAGCCTGGAAGATATTATTGTACGAGAACTCAATCAAGGGAAAATATCGGCTCCACGAGCCCTGAAACTCCAGCACACAAGCTCTGAGCATATCCTCAAGAATCTGATTTGTTCTTTCTGTTTGTCTGAGGATGAAACGCTGTTCTAAAATTTAGCTGAGTTCCCATCACCTTATGCAGACTCTTCCAGAATTTCGAAGTAAACCTTGCATCTCTATAGGAGACAATCGAAATGGGCACCCCGTGCAATCTAACAATCTCCTGCATATACAGCTCGGTAAGCTGATCCATAGAATAGGTCATCTTCACTGTTAGAAAGTGGGCCAACTTTGTCAAACGGTCCACTATCACCCAGATGCCATCATACCCTTTCGTCATTCTCGGGAGTCCAACTATGAAATCCATGGAGATCTGCTCTCATTTCCACTCCAGAATCGGCAGTGGCTGTAAGGTTCCGGCTGGCCTTTGATGCTCTGCTTTGACCTGTTGGCAAACCAAACATGTTTCCACATACTTAGCAATCTCTCTCTTCATGTTAGGCCACCAGAAATGCTGTTTTAGATCTCGGTATATCTTAGTGCTTCCGGGATGCACCGAGTATGCTGAAGAGTGTGCCTCGGCCAAGATTTCTTTCTTCAATTCCTCATCGTTAGGCACGTACCACCTATGTCTGAATCTCAATACGCCATCATCTGACAGGCTGAAATCGGACGGGTCCTCAGATGTCATACTCGACTGATATCTCTCACACTCCAAGTCTTCCTTCTTAGCTTCTTGAAGTTTGTCAATTATTGTCAGCCTATGAGAAATGTTCGTGAGCATAGTGCACAACTCAGCCACAATCTCCATATCAAACCTCTCAATCTTAGACCTCAGCATTACCGACATTGATGCAAGTGAAGGCTGACTTGTAGTGGGCATTCGACTCAAGGCAACTGTAACGAACTCCAACCACCTTCTTTGCTGCATGTTCAACTCTTTCTGCGTAAACAAATATTTTAAGCTCTTGTGATCCGAGAACTGTGATGACCCGAATATGCACGTATGAGTATGATGGCTGCATGAACCGGAACCCGGATGACAGTATGTCTGCGCGGGCGAACCGGAAGGTGACAGGTCGTAAAAAGAGGGTCGTCACAATCCTACATCGCTTGGGGAAGTATGTGGAAATGAAACATATGAAAAGAGACCCTCCCAACATAGTAAGACGCGTTTTGGAGCACAATTGGCAACAGATCCCATAAGAACTCCAAAGTTAAAAGTGCTTCGGCGAGAGTAATTCCAGGTTGGGTGACCTTCCAAAAAGTTCTCGCCAAACAAAGCCGTGAGGGGAGGATATTGGGCAACGCCCCAATTCCCAGAGCGGACAATATCTTGCTGGGATAAGGGGTCGTTACAAGAACACCTCACACTGTTGCCCATACAAATAGTGTCTTTAAATTTTTAAAGCAAAAACGATAGCTGCTAATTCCAGATCATGCATAGGATAATTTTGCTCATATGACTTCAACTGCCGAGAAGCATAAGCAATAACTCTCCCTTCCTGCATCAATACGCATCCAAGCCCGATCTTTGAGGCATCACAGTAAATACTGAACTAATCGCCTTCAACTGGCAATGTTAAAACTGGTGCTGTAGTCAGCTTCTGTTTCAGCTCATTGAAGCTCTTTTCGCATGTAGCTGACCATACATATTTTTCATTCTTCCTTGTCAATCGGGATAGAGGGACTGTGATCTTTGAAAACCCCTCGATAAACTTCAGGTTATACCCGGCCAGTCCAAGAAATCCTCGTACTTCTCGCACATTCTTAGGCTGCGGCCAAGCTCTAACAACCTGAATCTTGGTCGGATCCATCAAAATTCTCTCCTGAGATATGATATGGCCGAGAAAACCAATTCGATCCAGCCAAAACACGCATTTACAGAACTTCGAGTACAATTGGTGCTGACACAGAATCTTCAGAACAATTCGCAAGTGCTCCTCGTGCTTTTTCTTTGTCTTTGAATAGATCAAGATGTCATCAATGAAGACGACGACAAACTTGTCTAGATACTCCTTAAAAACACGGTTCATCAAATCCATAAACGCTGCAGGGGTATTTGTAAGTCCAAAAGATATCACAAGAAATTCATAATGCCCATACCTCGTTCGGAATGAAGTCTTTTGAATATCTTTTTCCCAGACCTTCAACTGATAATAACCCGAGCGTAGGTCAATCCTCGAAAATACTCAGCACCCTGCAATTGGTCAAACAGGTCATCAATCCGGGGCAGTGGATACTTATTCTTCACTATCAATTTATTTAACTCTCTGTAATCAACACACATCATAAGAGTTCCGTCCTTTTTCTTAACAAACAGAACTGGCGCACCCCAAGGATAAAAGCTGGGTCGAATGAACCCCTTATCTAACAACTCTTCTAATTGAGACTTCAGCTCCTTTAGTTCAGCAGGTGCCAGTCTGTACGGATTCTTTGATACAGGTCCAGAGCCTAGATAAACATCAATAGTAAACTCGATCTCCCTGTCTGGTGGTAATCTGGGAAGATCGTCGAGGAAGATCCCAGAGAATTCTCTAACTACTGGAAGGTCCCTTGGTTTTACCTCGTTGAGCAACTGAGTATCGACCACTGTAGCCAGATAAACTGAGCATTCGCCTTTAAACTGCTCTTGGACCTTCATAGAATAGGAAGTAGGTGACCCATTCAACCTATTCATTGCCTGATAAGAAAACTCTTCTTTACCCGAGGGCTGAAAAGTTACTAACCTGGATCGGTAGTTTATGGTGGCGAAATGACGTGACAGCCAATCCATTCCCAAAATCAGATCGTACCGCTCTATGGCCATAACTATCAACCGGGCATAAAGGGTATTATTCCCCACTGAGACGACGTTGCCCTGGAAAGTATGATCAGATTGCATATACGCTCCCGAAGGCAGCATCACTCTGTACTCACACTTTGCTACCTCTGGCACTAACCCCAATCTAGACACACATGCAGTTGAAATAAAGGAGTGCGTAGCCCCCATGTCTATCAGTGAGAATACCGCTATACCAGTGATTAAAATAGTACCTGCTATAACAGAAGGTTGAGCCTCGTCGTTGATATCATCGGGCTCGATAAAGGCAAAGATCCTCGGCATAAGTTTTCTCTGATCTCTGCTTGGCTGGTCTCTATTTACCTTTGGGCAGTCTCTAACATAATGGCCAACCTCACCACATCGATAGCACATATTCGTGCCAAACCTACAATTGCCACTATGTTCTTTCTGACACGTAGGGCACAGAGGCTGTCGAGGAAGGAGCCTCCTGGACTTGCTTTCCTTTCCCCTGATCGCCCTTCCCATCATAGGGCTTTTTCACTCCTCGTTGTTATACTTATTGTTGCCCTTTCGGTTGCCAACCCTGATTCTGAGGTCTAGGCTAAATTTCGTTGAAAAAGCCCCTAGCAGGCTCCCGTAGTTTAACGCATGTCAATTCTGCAGCTTCAAAGTCCAAAGCTCTTGCTGCAATATCTGAGTAAGGCACATCAAGAATCCCAGACACTATAATATTCTTTCGAATTTTCGAATTCAATCCATCCATGAATTGGTGCACCTTGTCTTCGTTGTCGCTCACCAGGCATGGCGAAACCCGGGATAAAGCCTCAAATTTCCAAATATATTCCGCAACTGTACCAGTTTACTTTAGCTGTGCAAATTCTATCTTTTTAGCCGCCCTCTTTGTACGGCTGAAGTACTTATCATAGAATACTGTCTTAAACCGTTCCCCAGTCATTACTGTAACATCTGTGGTCGCTTTGATGGAGTCCCACAAAAACTGAGCGTTTAACGCCAAATGGAAAGTGACATATGCGACTTTATACCCATTTTCTATCCTGGCATACTCTAGCATGTCCTCCATAGCTCGGATCCACTCCTCAGCTAGAGTGGGATCCGTAGACTGGCCATTGAATACCGGAGGTTGTAGCTTTTGAAACCTCTCCATACCCTGATGGTTTGGAACGACCACCTCTCGGGCCCTGTGATCCTCACGATTTACTAGCCTCTCAATCTGCTGGGCTTGTCTATTCATATGCTGAGCCTAGCGGTCCAGCAAATTCGTTAGCCTATCCAAGGCTTCATCTCTAGCGTCCCTTGCTCGGACCATTTTATAACTCCTAAAAAGGTTAAAACAAATAATCCTAAGAAACAAAAGCAAGAAAATAAAATAAAACGTACTTACAGTTGAGGAAGGATGTCCGCGTAGTGGCTTTGTAGTCGAGCAGTCTACAGAACCGATTTTAAAACCCGGGGCTCTGATACCATAACTGTAACGACCCTTAGTCCTAACCCTTAAATTCCGATGAATTCCCGTATAAATTTTTCATTTTTAGACCTTCAGTGAACTTTTACCTCTAAGCATTAAATCGGAGTTTAGGATCATTGAAAATCGTTTTAAAACTTTCACAAACCAATTAAAACGAAGTAAGTTTTCACGAAAATGAACCGCGTTGATTTGTTTGAAAACTAAACGTAATCCCTATGAAGTCTGAAAATCACCAAGCAGTTCCAGTAAATTTCGAAATCATCAAAACATTTCCATTAACAACATCAAATTCCAACTAATCCTTACAACAACCTAAATATACTATTTACATATTTTCTACCCAAAATACTTACATACGTCCCCACCGGTCAAAATAAGTGCCGACTGCCCAGCGCACTTCTTCAACCTGCTCATACGTTGGGTGGAAGGATGTCGTCCTCACCTATATCAAAGTCACCTACACCATAGAAATAACCTATGAGTTAAAGGGCTCAGTAAATCTACGTAAACGAGAATGCGTGCTATGGTATGTAGTTCATAAAATCATGCATCATTTTCATTCTTGAGTCACATAGTATGGGCGTCACTGGGGGTTTACTCTCACCAAATGGAGAGGGCACATCTGGCGGTTAGATAGCCCTTTCCATCTACTGGGGGGAAAACATGCTCCTCCTCTCAGAACAGCCATGTCTGAACCGCACCCCGACATGACCGTAATTACATACATTCATATATTTTATTAGTCGTTTCTTTTCATGAAAACGTATGCAGAAATTCATTTTTCGTGCTAGTTCATAAAACATGATGCATGGACATGGATTTGTGCAATAAAAGTAAAGAAAACATAACAATACATCGAACCTAATGAAAAATGTTCTAACATAATAATTATCCTAAACTACCCATCCAACCTACACTAAATAATAATTTCTCCAAATATCCTCGAGCAATAAAATCTTCTACGGTGTAGGCCGGATCGGCCAAGTGAGTCACGAAGACTTACCTCACTTCCGTAGCACACCGAGCTCCGTCCACAAGCATTGTTCACCTAAAATATTTCACAACACACGGCATTAAATCGAGCCTAAATCATCGAACTTTAAAAACTAACGGAACTCCTAGCTAAAGAAAATTTTTTAAAACTCTATTTTGACTCATTGAGGTATTTCATCGAGCAATTCATGCTCGTGAATCCTTAACCTCCATTAATAAAGTTTTCAAAATCTCCAACCACCAAATTTCGCAATAATAACCATTAAATTGCCCAACTACATCCAACACCCTCAAATACGTCCAGCAAGGTCATAAATAGGGTAAACCTAACCATTTTTTAATGAAACTTGGCTATTTCGTAAAACTCTAAACGAAACCCTAACCATTAAACAACCCGAAAACCAGAAATAAACCTTCCAAAATCATAGAACCTTACCTAAGGATTGGTTTCGGAAAAGAAATGTGAAGGGTCGCCGGTAATCGGAGGAGCGTTGGCCGACGTTTGAAGGAAGTCACCGTTGAGAGGGGAGAAATCGCCAGAGAGGTCTTCGGCGTTCGTGGAGGAAGAGAAATGAGAGGAGGGAAGAAAATTGTTTAAGTGTTAATAAAATTTTTGGTTAGCAAATTACCATTTTGCCCTTTAGTAAATTTTCTATTAATCCTCCACTGATTTCGTTAATTGATCCATCAAATCGGTCTCTCTAAATTTCCTCATTTCACCGATAATTCCAATTTATTACTAGGGCTTTATTAAAACTTTCTGTTCGCAAAACAGACTTAATTTGACATATTTACAAAAATACTATTTTATATTGGAATAAATAAAATCTCATAAAATCGGGTGTTACATAATGAATGGCCTCAGCCAAGAAATGTCAACGAGATTCGAAGTTGGTTGGCTGGCTAGTACAGGAAGTTTATTGAGGGCTTTTCTAAGATAGCAGTGCCCTTGACTCGGCTGACAAGAAAAGATATGAAGTATGAATGGTCTGAAGAGTGTGAGCTGAGTTTTCAGACGTTGAAGCAGAAACTGACTACAGCTCCAGTTTTTACATTGCCAGTAGCAGAGGAGAAATTCAGTATTTATTGTGATGCCTCTCGGATTGGATTGGGTTGTGTGCTAATGCAGAAGGATAAGGTGGTAGCTTATGCTTCTAGACAGCTGGAGCCTTATGAGAAGAATTATCTGACCCATGACTTGAAGTTAGCAGCAGTGGTCTTTGCTTTGAAAATCTGGAGGCATTATTTGTATGGTCAGCAGTGCGAGATATATTCAGATCATAAAAGTCTGAAGTATATCTTCCCTCAAAAGGAATTGAATATGAGGCAGCGGCGGTGGTTAGAGTTTGTTAAGGACTATGATTTGGAGATCAAGTACCACCTCGGTAAGGCCAATGTGGTAGCTGATGCATTAAGTCGTGTGTCGACCTCAGTGTCTGCAATGAATGCTGTGATGTCCATGGAGTTGAGCACGGAGTTTCAGAGATTTGAGTTGGAGTTAGTTTTAGAAGTAACTGCAGTTTTATCAGCCTTGTCTTTGAAGCCTACGATTTTGGAGAAGATTAGAGAGGCTCAGCAGGATGATTCCGAGTGCAATAAGTTCAAGCTGAGTATGGTATCAGATGACAGGACTGAGTTCAGCTACTCAGAAGAGGGAATTTTGAAGTTTTGTAATCGGTAGTATGTTCCGAGTAGTGAGAAACTTTCGGAAGGAGATTTTAGCTGAAGCTCATTCTTCGAGGTTTTCTATTCACCCAAGTAGTACTAAAATGTACAAAGACCCTAAGCAGCATTATTGGTGGCCTAGCATGAAGAAGTCTGTGGTGTAGTACGTAGAAACATGCTTGGTCTGTCAGCAGGTGAAAGCAGAACATCAAAGACCTGCCGGGAAATTATTATCATTACCGGTTCCTGAGTGGAAGGGGGACCAAATCTCGATGGATTTCGTTGTCGGATTGCCTAGGATGAACGAAGGGCTATGATGGTATATGAGTGATTGTGGATCGTTTAACCAAATCAGCCAATTTTCTGCCGAACAATACCACGTATTGGAACTGTGAGTCTCAATACCACCAAACGATTAGAAATGGGAGGTCATTGGCCTTATCAAAACTTTAAAGCATTCGTACTCTCATCTGGCAGAAATTGACTAGCATATCTTGAAAATTCCTCAAATTTTGCTTCATAATCTGCCACCGTCGTATTCTTCTGACTCAATTCCATACACTCTTTCATTTTACAATGTTGATTCACAAATGTAAAGAACTTTTCTAAGAACATCGTTTCAAACTGCTCCTATGTCGTGGGTTCTCGTTTGGACTCCTTCACATGGTCCCACTAACTTCACCTTCAAATTACTCATTACCAACTTAATTTTTAATTCATCGGGCACTCTAACTAAAATAAACTTTTTCTTTATAAGTTTTGGTCATTCTTTATAAATGAATGTCGTACCTAAGTATCTTCTCATATAATTTTTCATTTGTGTGCAAAGTCTTCTATGCATGGTACAGACAGTAATCTATGACTTTTCTGAATGTGATATGTAAATTCGTGCTTATTTGTATTTATTGTGAAATGAGTAATCTCTCTGTGTGTGTGTGTGTGTGTTAACTCATAGAAAATTGTAAAATTTGGTACAGTATAGAAAAGTACAACCATACTAAGAAAGAATCACAACTATAGAGAATAACAACCATATTGAGTTCAAACTGAAACAAAATAAAACATAAAACCTAAACTACAAAACATAAACTATGCCTATGACCACGATCTGACATCCGTGGGTGGAGGTGCTTCAGCTTCATCTTCTTTGTTCATCCACTCTTCAACTCTAACATCTAGATTCCTATTAGGTACTACGAGCTCTGTTAGTATAAAATCACAACTAAATGCAAGTGTATGTGTCGTTAACAAAGTAATAAATAATAAATACGAGTCGAACCTATGAAGATAAATTATAAAAATTTAAATCTAAATAAAATAAAATCAATTTATAATGGATAATCGAGTGATATAAATTAAACAAAAATTCAAACAATAAAATAGAGTGCAAACAATAAGATGAAAAAGTCAGATCATGAAAATATTGGTCAGGATCAATTTTTTTGTTACGTAAATTTCGCTACTGAAGCTACAGATTGCTACAACATTCGTTGGATCAGCAAGAATTCTTTAAAAACTAAGGTTCATTCGAATTGCTTGGTGGTTCGTTTTAATCTTCCATTCAATTTAGAGACAAAAAAATTAAGAACCTCAATGATGTCCTATTCTCAAAGTCATACAAATTGAATGATAACAACTTAGTAAAATTAAATTCGTATAATTTATTATGCATCTCATAAGTTTTGTCTATTTCTCAATACGACGACAACATGTGTATTGCCCGTCGACATAAATTGAATTCAACCATAATCATCACAATAATTTATTCGAACAAAAACAAACAATCATAGTAAACAATAAAATCCTTGTAACAAGTACTCTCTCTCCTAACTAAAATGAAATCTTAGCCTATAAAAGTAGAAAACATAATCATATTAATCATAGATATCACATATTTCAAATTAGAAAAATATGATAAAATTTCTCTGTGATGTTGCAACAATGCGCCGTCCTTTCTCCTTCCTACTTTCCTCTCTAAATATCTTTCTCTTCAGACCTTTCGGAGCTTGTGTTCAGCTCCCAATGTCTCTCCCTTTTCCATCAAAAGGTGCTTCTTTTTAAAATAATTCTCCTCTCTAAGATTTTCTATTTCCATATTTAATCAAAATATTTAATTTAGATTAGATACTCTTTTTTCTCCCAAAATCTTATTGTTTCCTTCTTCTTCTCACTAGAATATTCATTTTGCAACTTCTAGCTTTTAAAATTTGATTGCTACTTAAAATTTGTTTGCATCATCAACAATCGACAAAAAATACCAATTTAAAATAAATATTGTCTTAAAATGATAAAAAAAATACATATTTTATGCAAATCCGGTGCTACCCACAATTTATAGCATTATCTAACAAAATTTGATTCTTTTATTTAATTAATCATCAATTTTTAACAACAATGTTCATAAAATATCCTATGTAATAACTCTTTTTCAAGAGTTATCAAGCTCTTCAACTATGCCCATGAGAAGTCTAATTTCTCCTTGATTTTGGCCAACAGACTAGATGTGTGAGGCGAAGATGGTTGCATGTTAGTATCCTTTATAGGAACATCCAGATAGGTAATTAGGGGAGGACGAGCTGCCGAGGTGGAGACTTCATCATCAGCCCTGAACACCCAATTACCTCTGACTTCAACTATGTCCATCCGACGTAAGGGGTTATTATCAAGTATATCACCTGGTTTTTCTCTTCTCACAGACTCGCCAGTTAGTATTTCAATCTATAAATGTTTAACAATCTTTTGTAGTATATTTTTATTTCACGTCCGACTAATCTAACCCATATGACTCAAAATCACATAGCCCATATTGAATCGCTTTCCATTATAATATATATATATATATATATATATATATTATTCATTACATAGAGATCAATGTAGCGTACAAGTTATCTGTGTCCATCTTGTGGTAGAATAATGTGGGATATCAAACGATGAATATCCTAAACTTTGACATTTAAGTCCTTTAATTTTGGTTTTTAAAACCCTTCAATGTTGGAATCTCAGTGAATCTTCTTAAAAACTCAAGTGTTGTGCCTACTCTAATGAACTCAGCATCCCGAAATGCATGGTAGTATTCTTCACTAGGCTAATCTATCAGAAAACCAATCAATTCATTTACTATGTTCGAGGTTATATTGATTTCTTTACCGAGAATATAAGTCCTAACCTCAATAAGATACACTATACTACTCATATTCGCATAAAATAATAGAATAATTCTCTCATAGCTATCACCTATCAATTCGTACAATCCAGATAATCTAATTCCCACAAATAATTCCTCAATTCCCATCGAAGGAAAACTTCAGAAGATAACACTTCTGGAGTAATAACTAAGTGTTTGACCATATCATTACCATAATTAGTTTGTTGTATTTGACTTTTAAATTTAGGAGAAAACTACGTGGATGATTGTCGCCGAACTTGTGTTAGTGCACGGTGTGTTGAAGCACTTTGTGATGAGCAAGCTTTCATTTCATAGTGAATTTGTGAGACATTTAGTTGATGTTGATGAAGAAATTACAAAGAAAGTATCCAGAGGATAGAAGAGTTGTCGAAAAACCTAGGGCACAAAATAGAGAAAGGGAGTAAAGGAAAAGGGAGAGGGCTTGTCGCGAGAGAGGCACGGTGGGGTGAGAGGAAGGGTTGGGCGGTAGATTTGCGTCCAATTGGTAGTCGAAGAGGGTTAAGGTTCCGAGAGCTCTATCGATTTAGTTGCGCAAGAGAGAGAAAGGAAGTACGTTCTTTATGTAGTATGGGGAATAAAGCTCGTTTTCGATCTAGAGAACATTTTGGAGCTTCTTTGGACCGAGGTCCCGTTCCAAATTGAGCGAGCTTCCATTCTCGATTACACGCATCTAGGATACTGTTCGTCGAGACCAGGATTCTATCAGGGGTAAATTTTTTAACAAAACCCTACTTCAAGAGTGACTTTATTAACGAACATACCTTAAGGGACAGTTTGTTAATCACCCAAAACTTTGAGGGTTATTTTGATAATTACCCAATAAATATATGATAAAACGATTGACACCGTACAAGATAACTCGAAGCCTCAAGACCAAATTTTAGGGTCGCGACCCCAATGCATATGTTTCAAAAGTAACACAAAGAGCTTGACACAGTGGGGCCGGTGATCCAAAGTCTTCATGTTTGGACCTCCAATATAAGGGTCGAAGCTACATGAGCTTGTCTGATGACGACGATGGCTTCATGGGATGCTGAAAAAGAGTGAGCCTTGCAATTACACAGTAAATCAAATATAATAGGGTAATTACCAATTTAAACCCTAAAGTATCGGGTTAATTTGAAAATACCCATAAACTAAAAATTCTAACAACTAAAACTTTAAACTATAAAAAATGTAACAAATCAAATCCAGGCGGAGGCCGATCACCCCTGTTCTCAAATTATGTCGCGAACGGGAGGCTAATCTAAACTAAACGGCCCTTCGTTCTATCCAATGCTTATGTGGCACTAGACATATTAGATTGGGGGGGTTGATGTGGGGGGTGGAGACCCCCATTCAACGTACACAACATGTGATTCAAGAACGAGGGTTCTCCGCCCCTAGAACGGCCCCCCATCCATTGCACCCCAATTTTGAGGGTGCTCGAAATCATGTGGTCCCCTCCTCGAAATGGCCCCCGATTTCCTCCCTCCTCATTTCAGGGGTTCTCGGGAACTGAGCCTCACCGCCTCGGATCGGGGCCCCGTTCTCAAGTGTAATGTTTAAGAACGGGGGGTCGTTTCATGGCGGGGACATCTCGTTCTGTGCCCTAATTTTAAGAACGGGGCCTTGATCCAGGGAAAGAACCCTCCGCTCTCAGCCATAATTTTGAAAACCAGGGGCCTGTCACGACCTCAGTAGGTCGTGGCATATTCTCGACATAACTTAGTCATTTAAATCTAAGAACAACTACTTGTAATTTTTTTTAAAATAACTTGTGGACGTTTAAAAGAACAACAAACTAAAAACCTTAAATTCTCAAAACTCGACTCTTTTATATATTTGTCAGCGAACTCATCCATAGAGTTGAACGATAGTAAAGTCGACTCTTCCTATTGGGTTTCATTGAAGGAACAGTATTTTTCCTCTCGGGTTTCATCAATTTAAACAGTAGGGGTAGACATTATAACATACAGGAATGGATAATAGAAACAGAAGACAGCGTGGACGAATGAAATCAGAAGGCGGTGTGGACGTTTGAAAACAGAAGGCAGTGTGGACGTTTGAAAATAGAAGGCAGTGTGGACGACTGGAACAGAAGTCAGTGTGGACGACTGACTTTCGCTGCCAGAATGCTTAACTAAACTTAATCGTCCACAGACTTACTTAGACTTTTCGTCCACAGACCACGTGACTTTATCGTCCACGGTCCACGTGACTTCATTGTCCACAGGCTACATAAACTCATCGTCCACAGACTAACGTCCATGGACTGACTTAAGTTTGTCGTCTACAGACCACGTGATTTTGTCGTCCACAATCGCGTGACTACTTACTTTGGACGACGTATTCGTCCAAGTAACTCTAGACAACGATTTACATTTTTACTTACAACTCTAGACGACTGTTTTTACTTATATCTCTGGACGACTGTTTTTACTTACAACTCTGGGCGACTGTTTTTACTTACAACTCTGGACGATTGTTTTTACTTACAAAACAGAACACATAGACAACCGTTCGATCGCCTCCCCTGGCGAACATTCCGCTAGCTCTCTGGAACTGACTCTATAAGTAATCTCCCATCTCAATTCACAGAAATCATTCTTACTCATAAAACTTAAACATGCGTAGCGGAAGACTTAAAGAAAAACAGATAAAAATCCTTAAATCCTAAAATCCCTTATAGTTCATAAACATTAAAATTCTTTTCTACTTAAACTTCCACTTTATTGTCTTATAACATGACAGACTAAGAGCACCTCGGGTCAAATCTCTTCCCAGCCACAAATTCCTTCACGAGTACCATCCAGCAACCTTCTTAGACGTTATCACCTGGATTGAAATCCTCACCTACATCATAAAGTTCAAACTATAAGCCTAATGCTTAGTAAAGAGTGCAACATATACATAAATACTCATGAATGCATACTTAATAAAATCATGTTCAGGTTCTTTATTCAAATCATGGGAGTCATATTCGTGTTCATATTCTTGATCATGTCGTGGGAATCATATTCTTGTTCATCGTTTACATAACATGGATTAAGGAGGGGATCGTGCTGGAGGGAAGGCAGAGTGCGTGTACTTGGCCCTTTAGGTAGAAATCTTGGTCTATTTCTGGACAGTGACTTGGACAAACCGTCCCAATTGTCACTTAATCATACTTGCATACGTTTCATATTCTTATCTTATTCATAAAAGAAACATGCACATAAAATATTTTCGTATACTTGGAAGATAAATCATGATGCATGGATGATGTATGCATAACAGAACTTCACACCAGAGAAAAACTCAGACATTCAGCATATATCATAGTACAGGTCATGAACATCAAGGCATTATCCTTAAGATCTTTCTAACGTCCTCGTGATGTAGGGCCCTAATAGCCGGAATCCTAATACACTCACTTATCTGGCTTCCTTAGCAATCCGTGCACTTCCCTTTAGATCTTCTTCACTTAGAGTATTTCACTTTACAATGTTAAATATATCCTGAATAATGTAAACTCAAAGCTAGTAAAATCCTAATTAAAGAAATCATCCTAGAATCTAGTTTAAACCTCTCAGTCGTTTAGTCCAGCACCTTGTGTGCGTAGCTTAATCATCACTAGCATTGATGGCATTAGTGTGCTAAAACTACCAGATTCATACCAATGTCAGATTTTCAAACTTAACATCAACAACATTTCGAATCCTATCACCAATGCCATAAATCAGAAAACTCAAAAATACTATCATCATTCTAACATCGGTCGATTCTCAATCTTCAAACATCAACCAATAATCATCCTTAAATCGCAGACTTAATAGATGAATCACCTAAATCTTACCTAGAGCTTTAGATTCCGAAAAGAGTGGAGGAAGAGCTGATCAATGGTGGAGGAAATCGATGGTTGCTGTGGGAGAGGAGGTCTTGGAGAAGATCGCTTGGAGAGGGAAGTCGGCTACAGGATCGGGTAAGAGGTTTAAGTGAGGTTTTAGAATTTCCATTTTCTATATATATCAATTAAAATCAACTTTATTTACAATCTTGCCACTAAACCTACATTTCACTCAAACCAATAATACTCATAAATTTAGATCCTCATAAATTTCTTATTCCTCCAACCGTACCAAAAGAAGTCTTAGAATAAAAACCTGACCGAAGTAATGGTTATTACAGGGCCGATCCCCAACATTATACAAATAATTGATCCCTCTGTTCTGCTCTCCACTTTTGAAAAAACTAAATTTCTCTAGACCCCTCCGCAATTTCAACCCAAAATCTGACCATTTCACTCCCCTACCGTGTTGATTTCTCCATCCCTAAATGTATCCTTCAAATATCATAAACAAAATCCTACAAATTTGAGCCCTAAATCGTCAAAATCCCCAATTCAACCTAAATCACAAAATCCCCTCAAATGACTCCCAAATTGACGATTAAATGAAAGGCTATCACATCACAAGGAGGTTCGTCAGAAGGTGGTCGAACCGAATGTGCTCCACCAAATCATTCATCGTTGTCACAAAGAGGACCATCTCAAGGGAGTTTAACAAACCGGGCACCGTCATCACATGGTGCTCCGGCTCAAGTGCTCCGGCTCCGATGTGGGTTTGTCGACCCTTGGACCAGCTACGGTTGCTTGGCCGTGAAGAGCCCTATTTGGGCGAAAGGCAGCAAGCCCTATTCGGGCAATTCAAGTTTTTGTTGTGTGTAGCCTCGGGATTGTGGTTGTTTATGCTAATTGAGGGTATATGTGGTTGATTGGTGAGGAAACGGGTGAGAATTGATGGAAAACCGAGAAGTGAAAAATTTACGATTTAGGGCAGATTTGGGTTTTTCTATTGTTGACCTAGCTATGGCAGTTTGTTTTAAATTTCCTTTTGGCAGGTTAAACTAGGTTATTAGAGGAGTACGTGGCCGCTGGAATCGTTCGATTCTGATAACCGACACAAAAGTTATGTGCATTCAAATTTTGGGTCAGTTTTTATCGAACCCTAATTAGTGGCCAGTGTAATTAGGTTTTAGTTGGGTTATGCTAGAAATAGTAGTTTGAGAGTAAATTGGTGAATGTAAGCTTGATTTAATGAAGTTTGAATATTTGTCGTAGGTCGAGCCGTAGATGGGCAGGGAACCGAGTATCCTCAGCGAGCTAGGATGCCAGGTAAGTGGTGGATGCATGTTTGTTGCCTTTGGGCCTACACCATAGAACGGTAGGGATTGTTTGCTTGTTGCTGTGTTTTAATTTGTGTCATGCATCGTGTGTCATGTATCATTGTTTTCTAAACTACGAAACCACGTGTTTTGCATGTGTGAGTGGTGAGGATGAAAGATAAGAATTGATATGCAACTTGGGTATCGAGTATAATAGCTTCGTCGGGCAAGTGGCTCGTTGAGCACCCCACGAGGGATTTTACTCGAGATGCTATGCTAATTTACGTAATGTGTCGTGAGTATGAATTCCTCAACCTGTTCGTGCTTGAAGGCACAATGAGGATTCTACGATCGATTGAGGGAGATTCGGTTGGCCGTCCCGGACTGTGTTAGGATGTGTGCCTCCGATCTTGCTCCGTGGATCAAGGTGTGGCCGTCCTGGACTTTGTGGGGGCGTGTGCCTACTTGTTTCACCTGAAAGTGAAAGACAAATGCAACCAGAATGAAAAGAAAATAACAGAGTGTGTAGAAACTGCATCCTAGGATTGAGTCGAGCATGCATTAGTTTAAAGTGCATTTTTCCCTACTTGCTAAGCATTAGGCTTATGTTTTGTGTTCTATGGTGTAGGTGACGATATTTAACCAGGTGAGATAGACGAGACAACTCAGGATTAGGTTGCAGTCGGTGGTGCATGGAGCATGCCGGTGCAGGCAGTTGTCGGGGCGCCTTGACCATGGTCTTCGGGGGGATGTGGGGCTTTGTATTTTGGTAGCTTATTGTAGATTTCTGTTTATGGAAATGATGGGAATTCATAACTCTTTTTTGTTGATGTTTGGAAAGTTATAGTTAAGTTAAGGGTGATGTGTCGCCCTATACTGTGGATTTTCTTCACGTAGGGATGTTAGTATTATAGTTTCCCTCTTTATTACTATTTGGAGATTTTGTATGCTGGATAATTGAGTGGATAGTTGAGTAAGAGTATTCTGAATCTGGTTGAGGATTGATTCGTTTGCAGGTACCTAGCATTTTGGAGGCGCCATTTTCAGGCGTTACTTTGTCAAACTTTTCTGGGAGGACTCCGTAGTACTTAACGGTTAGGATTAAGGGAAATTAGTGAGTCTGGGTAGCTAGGTATGTCGAGCTTCGGGAGACTTAGCTTTAAATTCCACTGTGTCCGTTTTTTTTTATGTTTTGGGACTTATAAAAATTATTTTAAACGTCGTTTTCAACGGGGTTAAAGTGAGCCAAGTAGTGCACCGAGGCGGGATGGGATCGGGGACGTTACACAAGGAGGTCCGTCAGAAGGTGGTCGAACTGAATGTGCTCCACCAAATCACCCATCGTTGTCACAAAGAGGACCATCTCAAGAGAGTCTGACAAACCGGGCACCGTCATCACATGGTGCTCCATCTCAAGTGCGACGACCGCCAACTAGGTATGTTTCTATTGAATTTTGAAATCAAATGTGTCAAGGGCAGTTTGAGTGGGATATGTCAAACCGCTCAGTTATTTATTCCAAGACCGCTTACTTTCGAGGTTGGGAGCTATTGAAGATCAATGAGATGTTTGATAGAATCACCCTACATGGGGTGTACGGATTGAGGGGCGATAGCTGCAAGCGAATTGTTTGCTTGTTTTATGCAAACTTGATCTCTACCGAGATGGCAAGATGTTTGAAGATGTACATCTTTGGTACAAAGATTGTTATACCTCAAGAGACAGTTAATGAATTGCTCGAGTTTGCCAGAGAATGGATTGAAGTGGAAAGATACCACCATGCTTTTTGAGATTGTGATTTTTTCAAATCGGTCGAGGGACTAGAGTTTTAGGGAAATTCATCGCAATCCCAACATCGCAGGGTTTGTGAAGCTAAGATCCAGGGATTTGAACGTCAGAGCTCTGGTTATTCACAATTTGATAACCCACACCATTCTACTTCGGGATGGACATAGAGATCTCATGAACTGCATGGATCTCTATGTGATGGAGAAGCTGTACAATGGTAAGATGCTCGACCCTGGCTTCGTGATTTTACATCACATGCATGAGATAAGTCTGACATACAACAAGAATCTGCCGTACGACAAGTGGATTTAGAAGATCATCGTGCGAGCTCGAATTCAGCTACCGATTGGATAGCAGATGAAAGCATAGAGATCTGGTGATGTATTTAATAGACTTCATTTGATTCAAAATTTAAGTTGACGAGACTTGGGTGTTCAAAGGAGATCATGGGGCCTTCACATTTGCAGATGTTCCTATGGAGGAGGCCACCGTACGGCCGTTGTCCCCTCACACGGCTAGTAGGTGGGATAGGATGAACCAGAGACTTGAGTTCTTTGTAGGCAGAGTTGAGGAGCTCACCATGACACAGAGAGAGCTAGTTGAGTCCCACAAAGAACTGAGGAAAACTCTCATGGATTGGGTGGAGTGAGATGACGACGATATTCCACCGTAGTTTAGTTTATGTTTTGTATTTCATTTTATGGATTTTACTTTACGTTTGTAACTTTAGGTTTCATTTGTAACTTTATTTTATGTTTGTACTTTAGTTTATATGGATCTTGCTTTGGTTTATACAATTGTGATTTGAATATGCATAAATTGTTTGAAACTAACTATATAGGAGTCATAAAACAAAATAAACTTTTCCCAAATTTACAACTTTATCTCATTATAATAAAATTTATAAATTACATGTTATAATAAATAGATAAATTACAGGTCGAATAGTCATAAATTTTTGCATCGGCCGTGTATAGAAGATTCCTTCACAAAAATGAAAAATTATGTTAGAAAATAATTAAAGTGTATTTATAAGGGAAATGTATTAAAATGTACCCGTGTCCCATCAAATGTGTGGAAACCCATAAATGTGTCCTAAGAAGCAAAAGCGGAAGCAGCACCTGAAGTAGATCCCCTGCCAGAACAAGTGCGACTATTATGCCCTTGACATTAACATATACCACACGACATCATTGAGTTCTTCTTAGTAATTTTCAAACTTGCCGGCTCATCGACATTTCGCTTTCTTTTCTTCTTTGGCTTACCAGGTTGGCGCTTTCTTATGGACAGAAAGATTTACTTCATATTTTCTACAGACGGCCACATGTATTGACCATTAAGCAGATGAATGAAGTGTGAATATATCTGCAGATAAGTTCCCCAGTGATAGTATTGATGAACGTAATTTTTCAGTGCTAATCTCATGAAATAAATGCAGGGAATAGAATGAACACATGAGATTCCAGTAAGCTCTCACATGTAACAGTTGCACACATATGTATTCATGTCGACAATATATTGTTTGTTACCATTGCTAACCTCAAATCATGCAGGTCCTGCCAACATAATACTCTAATTTCGAGCTGCAAGTTCTAGCTTCACAAACTTTTTTCTCATCTGGGGACACAAGAAGTCTGTTGACGAGACCAACTTCTCATATTTTTTCACAATCCTAGTGATCAAGCACTTTCGAATTATCTAGAACATGGTCAGAATCAGCTTGTCTCTAATAGGTAATAAAACTGCATTGAATTACTCACATACATTATTTAATTCAAGTTCAGACTTGAGGATCAAAGAAAATATATGGCTATCCCAATATCTAGGGATTGTGCTGTAGGATCATTTTTACCTAAGAGGGGGGGGGGTGTGAATTAGGTTTATTGCTTCCTATGATTCTTATTAATTGTGATCACAATCAAATTAATTGTTTACTCTAAAGTGTATAAACTTAATGATATCAAATTGAGTTGATACGATGAATGTAATCAAAAGCAAGTAAAGAGTTAAGGGAAAAGAGAAATTGACACCGAGATTGTTTACACGGTTTGGCCAACCTTGCCTACATCTGCGCTCCAAAGACTCCCCTTGAAGATTCTTTTCTTCTCTTTCGAGAGAATCTTTGATTGAACTTCACGGGCGTCAATCAACTGCCTTTACATCTTTGATTGAACTTCACGAACGTCAATCAACTGCCTTTACACTTTTCTCTTAGGATACACCATTTCTCAATTTTTCAATACAAGGTTTTTTTAGTCAAAACTCAAATAGCACTCTCTCAAAAATGTAATCTCAAGTTTGTAGTTGGAGAGGAGTAAAAGAATTGAAAGATAAGAGCTCTTTGAAGTTGAGAGAATTTTGATTCGTTGATTCCTTGGTTGGGTGTTGGTTCTCTCTCCTTTCTTCAATTCTTCAATTAATAGTTCTCCTTTTATTTTGTTACTAGTGGTCGACCTGTCTTAAAAGACACTTTGTTACCATTGACCATTGATAGAAGACTGTTGTAAGCAGTGCCACTCGACACCTCTAAGAATTGGTCGACACTTTGTTACCGTTGAAATATGTTCTTGTCGATTTCTTCTATAGTGTGGTCGACACTTGAAATGCTTTTTTTTTTCACAAGTCCACACATTCATGTTTCGGTCAACACTTGACACTCCAGGTCGACACTTGAATTGCTTCTGTTTTTATCTGTTAAACCTTGGGGTCGACAATTGACAATCCAAGTCGACACTTGAACTGCTTCTGTTTTTCATCAGTTGACACCTGTGTATCTTGGTAGACACTTGATTCTTCTCTATTTCCATCGGTCGAAGTTCGTGGTCGACACTTCAATCTTCTCTGTATTTAATCGGTCGACACTTGTAAACTTTGGTCGACACTTGTAAACTTTGGTCGACACTTGAAGCACTCCGAACTGAGTTTTCTTCCTTTTGACTATAACACACTTGACAAACTTCATTAGTACTAATACTCTTTTTCAACGGCATTCTCAATTAAGGTACTTGCATAATTATTCATTTATTAAATTAATCAATTTAGCAAACATCATTATTAAAACCATATTACCGTTAAACACAATTTAATTAAACATCATAAAAAACACATTAAACTTAAACTCATTTCAAGTTAACAATCTCCCCCTTTTTTATGATGACAAATTATAAATTGATTTTACACTCTCTATACTCATATCAATTGAATCTCCCCCACAATATATGCACTAAATGGATTTGAACATAGATTTGCTCAAATTTTCTACCTTTCAATTTTGTCTCCCCGTTTGACATTATCAAAAAAAATTGGATAGTCATTAGACACAAATAAAATTGCATTTCAATCATTGCCAAAGTTAGTCCAAAAACCAAATATAGATAAGTACTAGAAAGAAAATAAGTAACACAATATCCAAGGATTACAGAGAAACTATAACTTTCGTAAACTAAGAGAAGCACGCAAACAAAATATCACTCAGATGGAGCATAACTGGGATCGGCTGGAGAATCTTCTACCCTATCCCAATAATCTTGAAGATAGTCAAGATGCTGGTGAACCTCGATGAACTCCTGACACAGATTAGCTTCCATCCGATCAAAACGATTGCAAACAAAGTCCTTGAGGGAATCAATGGTGGTGCTCATGCTAACAACACATGCCTCCAAAGTGTTGATCATTTCCTCAAGGTTAGAGAGATTCCCGCTAGTTCTATTGAAGTGAGGTTCAGGAGTATGTCTTTGATCGTGACCACCCTCATCCACTTCCATATGAGATGGTCCAGCCTCACATTCACCAGCTTGTGCTCCTTTAAACATCCAATCACCTGTAGCAGAGAGTTCTATCCTCATTCTTGCTAGAGATGATGCGGTATAGGTGTAAGTCTTCTTCAGAGGAAGTGGGTTTTCTTAATTCAAAATTTGGACTCGATTAAGCTCAAAAATCTTCATTAGGAAAAGATTAAAGGGAAGGGATTTCGATGCATTAGAGAAAAATTTCTCTTGAAGCAGCCGTTTCAAAATGACGTATCCCACATTAAATGATTCTCCTCGATAGTAATTATATAAAACATAGATATTCATCCCACTAATATGATCTCTATGTCCATCTTTTGGTAAGAGATTGTACGTGATCACGTGGTGGATGAGTCGTGCACGCATGTTCAAGTCCTTAGCCTTCGGCTTCGTTGGAAGGGATAGATTTGAATCATTAACAATCATCCTTATAAAATCAGTCCATTCACTAGTGCTCATAAAATCAGGATCCTTAGTTGCCTCATAATATCTTTCGGCCTCATTATTAAAATCACATTCTAAAATAAAATTTATTGAATGTGGGGGTATCTCTATGTGTTTTCCATACATATAACTAACAATTTTAAGAAGCCTCAGAGAATGTTCTAAATTTGCATAGAACATTTTCACTGAAGTTTTAAAGTAAAGGCCATCATAGTCAAACAACTCATAAAAGCCTTCAATGGCTGTTCCAAATTTAAACTATGTAATTTCTTGAATTTCACTCTTCTACTTAAAATCTGGGGCTTAAACTAAAAATCATCTTCATACCTTTTCAATGAATCAGAATTTTTGAAGAAAGGAGAAGGCCACGTAGGTTGTTGCTAAATTTCAGCCACTAGAGTAGCATTTTTGATCTCCTTTTGTGAATGGCGAGTTTGTTGCGAGAGGAAGTTGCCATTGAAGGTCTTGAAGCAGCCGTTTCAAAATGACGTATCCCACATTAAATGATTCTCCTCGATAGTAATTATATAAAACATAGATATTCATCCCACTAATATGATCTCTATGTCCATCTTTTGGTAAGAGATTGTACGTGATCACGTGGTGGATGAGTCGTGCACGCATGTTCAAGTCCTTAGCCTTCGGCTTCGTTGGAAGGGATAGATTTGAATCATTAACAATCATCCTTATAAAATCAGTCCATTCACTAGTGCTCATAAAATCAGGATCCTTAGTTGCCTCATAATATCTTTCGGCCTCATTATTAAAATCACATTCTAAAATAAAATTTATTGAATGTGGGGGTATCTCTATGTGTTTTCCATACATATAACTAACAATTTTAAGAAGCCTCAGAGAATGTTCTAAATTTGCATAGAACATTTTCACTGAAGTTTTAAAGTAAAGGCCATCATAGTCAAACAACTCATAAAAGCCTTCAATGGCTGTTCCAAATTTAAACTATGTAATTTCTTGAATTTCACTCTTCTACTTAAAATCTGGGGCTTAAACTAAAAATCATCTTCATACCTTTTCAATGAATCAGAATTTTGAAGAAAGGAGAAGGCCACGTAGGTTGTTGCTAATTTCAGCCACTAGAGTAGCATTTTTTTGATCTCCTTTTGTGAATGGCGAGTTTGTTGCGAGAGAAGTTGCCATTGAAGGTCTTGAAGCAGCCGTTTCAAAATGACGTATCCCACATTAAATGATTCTCCTCGATAGTCACTTATAATAAAACATAGATATTCAGGAGAAGAGGGAAAGGACATCCCACTAATATGATCTCTATGTCCATCTTTTGGTAAGAGATTGTACGTGATCACGTGTGGAATGAGTCCCGGCAACGCATGTTCAAGTCCTTAGCCTTCGGCTTCGTTGGAAGGGATAGATTTGAATCATTAACAATCATCCTTATAAAATCATCCATTCACTAGTGCTCATAAAATCAGGATCCTTAGTTGCCTCATAATATCTTTCGGCCTCATTATTAAAATCACATTCTAAAATAAAATTTATTGAATGTGGGGGTATCTCTATGTGTTTTCCATACATATAACTAACAATTTTAAGAAGCCTCAGAGAATGTTCTAAATTTGCATAGAACATTTTCACTGAAGTTTTAAAGTAAAGGCCATCATAGTCAAACAACTCATAAAAGCCTTCAATGGCTGTTCCAAATTTAAACTATGTAATTTCTTGAATTTCACTCTTCTACTTAAAATCTGGGGCTTAAACTAAAAATCATCTTCATACCTTTTCAATGAATCAGAATTTTTGAAGAAAGGAGAAGGCCACGTAGGTTGTTGCTAAATTTCAGCCACTAGAGTAGCATTTTTGATCTCCTTTTGTGAATGGCGAGTTTGTTGCGAGAGGAAGTTGCCATTGAAGGTTTTGAAGAAAAAGGAGGAGAGGATTCTGGAAGAGAATAGCCAAAGATTTGGAAGGAAAACGAAAGTCACCGAAATGAATTGAGAGAGATATCGAGAGGTTAGGGTTTCGGCAACACTTTCTTCGTAGAATAAATGAACAAATTGATGAGGTGTCGACCAGTCTGAGTAACGGTTGACACTTCCTTCGTAAAGAGACCAGACTGCTGAGGTGTCGACCACTCTCAGTAGAGGTCGACACTTCTATCTTACATAGAAGAAACTAAGGTTAGATGTCCACCGATTCTTGTATGGGTCGACACTGCCTAAATAAAAATCAAGTTTCATGATTTCTCAATCTTAATTAGACTTAACCGTACCCGGATATCATTAAAGGTCTTCTCATTTAAGGCTTTTGTGAAGATATCGGCTAATTGATCGAAAAAATTTATGAAATCCAAAGTGATATCTCTCTTTTGTACATGATCCCTTATAAAATGATATCAGATTTCAATGTGTTTGGTTCCAGAATATTGGATAGGATTTTTTGGAAATATTAATTGCACTAGTATTATCACATCTAATCGGTATCCAATCATAGAATAGATTGTAGTCCTCTAATGTTTGCTTCATCCAAAGCATTTGAGCACAACAACTTTTGGTGGCGATATATTCGCTTTCAGCCGTTGAGAGTTCTACGGAATTTTGTTTCTTTGAGAACCAAGTCACAAGAGATTCACCTAGAAATTGACATGTTCCACTAGTGCTCTTTCTATCTACAAGGCTTCCAGCATAATCGGAGTCGGAACATCCTATTAGATCAAAAGATGTACTCTTTGGATACCATAATCCTAAATCATGAGTACCACTTAGATATTTGAATATCCTCTTAACCGCATTTAAGTGGATTTTCATACGGGATACTTGAAACCTAGCACATAAGTACACACTAAATAGAATATTCGACTTACTAGCTATTAAGTATAATAGAGATCCAATCATACCTCTATATTTCTTGATATCAATACTTATCCATTTTCATCTTTATCCAATTTCTTAGTTGTGCTCATGGGAGTTCTAGATGGTTTGGAAGAATTCAATCCAAATTTTTTTAAGAGAACTTTGATATATTTTTCTTGATTAAAAAATATACCATCAGGAGTTTGCTTTATTTGCAACCCTAAAAAAAATTTTTACTCCCTCATCATACTCATTTCAAATTTACTTTGCATTAGAGATGCAAAATCATCACAAAGTGAGATATTTGTTGAGCCAAATATGATGTCATCCACGTATACTTGCACAATGAGTAAATCGTCCCCTTTTTGTATGATAAAAAGGGTTGAATCAGTATTACCCTTTTTAACATTCCTTTCCATAAAGAAATTCTCCAACCTATTATACCAAGCTCTAGGAGCTTGCTTAAGTCCATATAAAGCTTTCTTAAGCTTGTATACATGATCAAGTTTGTCATAGACTTCAAATCCTAAAGGTTGCTCTATGTAAACTTCTTCCAAGATATAACCATTTAAAAAGACATTTTTAACATCCATTTGGAAGAGAGTGAAGTTTTTGTGGCAAGCAAATGCTAAAAACATCCTAATAAATTTTAGTCTAGCTACGGGAGCAAAGGTTTCTTCAAAGTCTATTCCCTCTTCTTGGTTGTACTCCTTGGTAACCAATCTAACCTTATTCCTTACAATAATTCTATTTTCGTCCATCTTGTTCTTAAACACCCATTTTGTTCCTATAATAGGATGATCTTTGGGTCTTGGAACAAGTTCTCATACATTGCTTTGTTTGAATTAGTTTAACTCTTCTTACATAGCTACAATCCAATTTTCATCCAATTCAGCTTCCTTAAATTTCTTTAGTTCAATTTGAGAGATAAAAGCTACATTTGCACATAGATTTCTAAGGAAAGCTCTAGTTTTGACTCCTAAGGAAGGATCACCTAGAACTTCATCTAAGGGATGACTTTTGACAAATTTCTAATCTCTAGAAAGAGCATCATTTGAATCTTTGATTGGAACAATTTTCAGAGATTTTGATGGAGTATCTAGGGGTTTCTCCTTGAATGGTCTCAACTTGATCACCGAGAGAGAGAGAATTCATTTGCATTTCTAAACTATCATCCCTTTGCACATTTATTATAGGTTGAGGGGTCTCATCAAAATTGACATGCATGGATTCTTCTACAACTAGTGTCCTTTTGTTGAACACTCTATATATTTTACTAGTTAATGAATATCCAAGGAATATTCCAAGATCTATCTTGGAATCGAATTTTTTCAAATTGTCCTTGGTGTTGAGAATGAAACATTTACAACCAAATGCTCTAAAATACTTAACATTGGGAATTTTATCATTTCAAAGTTCATAGGTGGTTTTCTCAAGGATAGGTCTTATGGAGACTCGGTTTAGCACATAGCAAGCCGTAGCCACAGCTTCCGCCTAAAAATATTTTGAAAGTGAGTTTTCATTGAGCATGGTCTTAGCAAACTCTTGAAGAGATCTATTTTATCTCTCAACAACTCTATTTTGTTGAGTAATTCTAGGGGAAGAAAAATTATACTCAATTCTATGTTTAAGATATAAAAGTTCAAATTTCTCATTTTCAAATTCTCCTCCATGAACTACGAATAGCAACAATAATAGGATCCTTTTCATTTTGAACTTTCTTCCTAAAGCTAGAGAAGATGTCAAAAGTTTCGTCCTTTGACTTTAGAAAGAATACCCAAGTGAACCTAGAGAAATCATCTACAATGACAAAGGCATAGTGTTTGCCTCCTAGACTAGTAATGTTTGAAGGACCAAAAAGGTCCATGTGAAGTAGTTGTAGAGGCTTGGAAGTTGTGACAACATTCTTTGAGGGAAAAGAGCTTTTGGTTTGCTTGCCCATTTAACAAACATCACAAACTCTATCTTTCTCAAAGGATATTTTTGGAAGTCCCCTAACTAAATTATTCTTAGTAATCTTAGCTAAAGTATCCATACCTTAATCTTCTATGCCAAGACCTAGTATCATTCAAAGAATTCACAGCAAAGCATTTTTCATTTAAGCATTCACTATTGTCTAAATCAATTGTGTACACATTTTCTTCTCTATAGTCAACAAACAGAATTTTACTACCTAAGCTATCTTTAATAAAACATGATTTTGATTTAAAAATAACTTTATATCCTTTATCACACAATTGATTAATGCTTAGCAAATTATGTTTTAAACATTCAACTAATAAAACATTCTCAATTATAGGGTTAGTGTCGATACCTATGTTACCAATGACAACTATTTTCCCTTTCTGATTTCTGCCAAAGGTGACGTTTCCTTTCTTTTTGTTGACATATGCAAACTTGGAAGAGTCCCCTGTCATATATCTTGAGCATCCGCTATCAAGATACCATAAGTTCTTCACGGGAGAGCTCACAACCTACAAGAAAGATAATCATGTAACCTTCTTTGGTACCCAAATTTTTTGGATCCTAGTGTTAGGTTTGGTTCTTTTAGGAATCCATTGTAACATACCAAGTGATTTAAGATTGTTAAATTTTAATGGACACACAAATGATTTATTGCCTACTTCATTACATGTATGACATGTAGATGGTTTGACAAAAAAATTCTTGTATACTTTCTTTCTATTAAACTTTTCATAACCAATTCCGGCCTTATCAAAAGTTACTCTTTGATTTCCTAAGAGTGTATTCAAGTTATTGCTTCTATTAGTGAATTTTAAAATTATATCATCTAAACTATCATTTTTAGTCTTGAGTTCAACAATTTCCATTTCATGCAAGTTAACTCCTTATCATGCTTCTCAATCAAGTTGGCACTTTCATTCTTTAACAAGTTGTATTTTGACTTAAGCATGCCATATTGTTTAACTAAGTCATTGAATGGAACAATTAGATCTCCATCATAATTATTACTTTCCCTAGAAGATTCACTAACCTCATTCTCCTTAGCCATGAAGTACAAGTTGGCTGCTTCCTCGTCTTCGAAGGAGGTGTTGCTCTCGCTATCATCTTACGTTGCCTTCATGGCTCTCTTCTTGAACCTCTTGGGGGCCTTCTTAGTTTGAGGACATTTAACCTTGATGTGTCCCGGCTTCCCGCACTCAAAGCAAGTGATCTCTTTCTCCTTTTGAGGCTTGTCTCTCTTTGAGAACATCCTCCCTTGCATCCTTTTCCGTTGGAGAAATTCGCTGAATTTTCTCGTGCTGAATATAATCTCCTCGTCATTCTTTTCTTGCTCAGACTCCTCGTGTTTGCTTGACGAGGCCTTGAGAGCAATGTCTTTTCTTTTGGAGACTTCTTTTATCTTGAGATCTTCCTTCTCATTGGCTCTCATTGTTATCTCATGTGCCATGAGAGAGCCAATGAGTTCTTCCAGTTTGAGGACCTTGAGATCCCTAGCTTCTTGAATGACTGTCACCTTAGATTGTCATCCTCTTGGTAGACACCTAAGAATCTTTCTTACTAGTTCTTCATTTGTGTATGTTCTACCAAGCACTTTCAAACCATTAGTAATGTTAGTAAAACGAGTAAACATTGAACTAATAGATTCATCTTTTTCCATAGAGAATAATTCATATTCGTGCACTAACATACTCATTTTTCTTTTTTTTTACTTGATTTGTTCCTTCATGAGTTATTTCAAGTAAACGTCAAATCTCAAATGCACTATCACACTCTTGTACCCTATTAAATTCTTCTCTATTTAGAGCACAATACAAAGTGTTGATTGCCTTAGCATTCAAGCTCAAATTCTTTTTATCAGAATCATTTAGTTCATGGGATGCTTTAGGAGTGCTAACACCATTTTTAATTTTTACAACTATGTATGGACGATTCTCAATAATATTTCATAAATCATAATTCATAGCTTGAACAAAAATTTTAATCCTAAACTTGTAGCGACCCCAGAAGGATCGTCACATAATCCGTATCTTTCTTAATCATCTAATCCTTGTTACTCACACATGATTCATTATCGGTAGTGTATTTTTTTTTTTTTCTTAAAACATAATTTAACTAGAGATGTCATATGCGGTTCGCTAAGCCTCAATCGGCAAAGGAAAACATTACATATCTGCCGGCAGGTAGTACAATGTGTATCGGCTAGTGAAGGGAAAACTTTAAGCTATAGACTGCATCTACCGATAGAATAAAGAACCACATCTACCGGTCACTAGACGACAAGACCGTGTTTATACCATCCGGTGGAGAAACTCTTTACATCATCCTATGAAATAAGGGTACATCATCCGGTGGTCATGTGCATCTCACGTGAATAATTAAAACATGACCCGGACACTAAACGACAAATAACATTCTCATCATCCGGTGACTTACTACACTACATCTGCCGATCGCTAGATGACAAAATAATACTTTCATCATCTGATGGTTTACACACTCTACATCTGCCGATTGCTAGACGACAAAATAGTACTTTCATCATCCGATGGCTTATTACACTACATCTGCCGATCACTAGACGACAAAATAACACTTTCATCATCCGATGGCTTAAACACTCTACATCTGCCGATCGCTAGACGACAAAATAACACTTTCATCATCCGATGGCTTAAACACTCTACATCTGCCGATCGCTAGACGACAAAATAATACTTTCGTCATCCGATGGCTTAAACACTCTACATCTGCCGATGACGTCAGCCGGATGATTGTCTCATCCAGCTTCTATCATACGGCAGTAAAACACTATAATCATCAAGCATCTTCATCCGATAGAACATATCACAATTCACCCGATTATTAATTTAGTAATTATAAACCTCAAAGAGTAGCAACCATAAACTTACCTAATAATACGCATAGCGGAAGACTCAAACAAATTAAACCATTCATTAATCCTTAAAATTGTATTCAGACTCTAAAGACAAGCCCTTCAATCCAAGTCTCATTGTTGTAAGAAATTCTATTCTATTTAGTCATCTGTCCATCGTAAACTTTTCTAACTTACTATGAGCATAACCAGGGAGCTTAATCGTCTATCCAGCCTTCACTGTCACACTGAGCATCCTCCAGCAACCAAGCTTAGACATCCTCATTAACCTTGAGTTCCTCACCTGAAAACTCGTCACCTACATCATAAGGTTTAAACTATAAGCCTAATGCTTAGTAAGGAATGCAACACTAACATGGATGCATGAATGCATAATTTGGGAAAATCACATGCTCATAAGTCTTTTCTTGTTCATGTCTTTGCTCGTAATCATCATTCATAGTCATGGATCATATTCATCATTCATAGTCATTGATCATAATCATCATTCATAATCATTGTTCATATTCATCATTCACAGTCTTTGATCATATTCATCATTCATAGTCTTTGATCGTATTCATCATTCATAGTCTTTGATCATATTCTTTGTTTAGGTTGTGTGGATCAAGAGAGGATTTGTGCCGGTAAAGGGGGTTCGACAGTGAGTTTGATCTTGTTCCCTACTGCGGGTCGTATTCATATGTCCTTCTTTGGACTGTGACATACGCCGAACCGCCCTCAACCCTCACTTAATCCACGTTGCATAAATCTTATATATATACATATATACATACATATCTTGTTCATGGAAAACGTGCGTTAAAATATTTTCTTATGCTTGAGAAACATTCTTGATGCATGAACATAAGAACTTTTAACTCATCAAACTATGACAAGGATCATACCAGAGCAGACAACTTCACATTCACTAACAGGTCATCAAACAGTATAACTTGCAACATACATAAATCCTTCAAGTGCAGACAAGCTCATTATCATAAGGTAAACATCAGACATCTCAACCTAGTACTCCCATGATGTAGGGCTCTATTAGCCGGAAACCTTAATACATTCACTTACCTGGTCTCCTTAGCACTTTGAGCTTCTTTCTCTTCAAGCTTCTTCACCTAAAACATTTACATTGCAGTAGTTAAAACAAAATCCTAAAAGTTCTACTCACAAGTCATCCTAAGATCTAATAGCTAAGAGTCATTCCCGAGTTCTTAGTCTAATATTCAATGTAGTCTAAAATCCCAAAATCAACACAGACGGAATCGATAAATGATAACTCAGGGTTGGTTATTTTAAATGTCCAGAATCGATTCGGAATGACATTACCAATCTCGGGTTTCAAAATGTCCTTATCAATACTCGGCCATTGAAGGATCCAAAACTTCAATACAGAGCTGAAAACAGAGCTAATAAACTAACAGATAGCCACATTGTCTAATGCATACCTCAGGCGCAGAGTAGTCGAGTGGTGGCGGAGTAAACCGGCCGTCGAGGAGAGTAAGAACTTGCGAGAGAAGAAATCGCCGGAAAGGAAGGTGTTGGCTACGGTGGTTTAAATGAGGTTTGAATCCTTTCCTTTTTCCTTAAATACTGGCCTCAATCTTCCAATATTACAACTTTGCCACTCAACCTAGTTTAAATCCACATGAAATTAATTATTCTTGGTATAAGTCCTAAACTGTAAAGATTAAATATTCATGACCGTTAATACAGTTAGGAAAATCACCTGGCCGTTAACTCGGGTGTTACAAAACTTCCAATAAACATAATCATTTCTATAAAAAAATAGAGGACTAGTAATAGATTGTCCTTTTATATATGAGGTGTTTGTGTTGAATGTCATTTCTAAATATATAACTATTCTTTTAATCATAATTAAGAAGATTTTACACCTGCTCTGATACCAATTGTAGGATCATTTTTACTTAAGAGGGAAGGGGGGGTGAATTAGGTTTATCGCTTCCTATGATTCTTATTAATTGTGATTACAATCAAATTAATTATTTACTCTAAAGTGTATAAACTTAATGATATCAAATTGAGTTGATACGATGAATGTAATCAAAAGCAAGAAAAGAGTTAAGGGAAAAGAGAAATTGACATTGAGATTGTTTACGCGGTTTGGCTAACGTTGCCTACGTCCTCGCTTCAAGGAATCCCCTTGAAGATTTTTTTCTTCTCTTCTGAGAGAATCTTTGATTGAACTTCACGGGCGTCAATCAACTGCCTTTACACCTTTGATTGAACTTCACAGGCGTCAATCAACTGTCTTTACATGTTTCTCTTAGGGATACACCATTTCTTAACTTTTCAATACAAGGTTTTTTTGAGTCAAAACTCAAATAGAACTCTCTCAAAAATATAATCTCAAGTTTGTAGTTGGAGAGGAGTAAAAGAATTGAAAGATGAAAGCTCTTTGAAGTTGAGATAATTTTGATTCGTTGATTCCTTGGTTGGGTGTTGGTTCTCTCTCATTTCTTCAATTCTTCAATTTATAGTTCTCCTTTGATTTTGTTACTAGTGGTCGATCTATCTTAAAATTGGTTGACACTTTGTTACTGTTGAGCATTGATAAAAGACCGTTGTAAGTGGTGTCGGTCGACGCCTCTAAGAATTGGTCGACACTTTGTTACCGTTGAAATATGTTCTTGTCGATTTCTTCTATAGTTTGGTCGACACTTAAAATGCTTTTTTTTTTCATAGGTCCACAAATTCATGTTTCGGTCGACACTTGAATTGCTTTTGTTTTCATCTGTTAAACCTTGGGGTCGACACTTAACAATCTAGGTCGACACTTGAATTGCTTCTATTTTTCATCGGTTGACACCTATGTATCCTGGTCGACACTTGATTCTTTTCTGTTTCCATCAGTCGAAGTTCGTGGTCGACACTTCAATCTTCTTTGTATTTAATCGGTCGACACTTGAAGCACTCTGAACTGGTTTTTCTTCCTTTTGACTAGCACACACTTGACAAACTTCATTAGTACTACATACCCTTTTTCAAGGGCATTCTAAATTAAGGTACTTGCACAATTATTCATTTATTAAGTTAATCAATTTAGCAAACATCATCATTAAAATCATATCACCGTTAAACACAATTTAATTAAATATCATCAAAAACACATCGAACTTAAACTCATTTTAAGTTAACATGTGCATCGAAGATATGCGTGGGCATCTGGGTTAATCTGATGTAGGTTCCTAATTTTTCTCTTGAAATGAAAAGTTGTGGTTTCCCTAGCCGCATTCCGCATTGTTTCTATATATACTCTACCCCGAAATTGGTTTTTGAAATTTGAGTACATATGCCGGAGGCAGTAGCGATGTTTAGCTGACAATAATTCTTGTTGCATAGTAGGCAACAACCTCTGATATTTGAAAGAACAATAGAGTCAATATAACTATCACAAAGCCCCAATATTTGAAAGAACAATCGAAAATTCATTATATCTTTTGTCGGTCTGAAACAAATGTCGATCCATATCCCGATTTAGTATTTTGATTTTCCTTCAATAATCTCAAAAACCATGTCCATGAGTCCATACACGTTGATTCCACATTGGCAACAACAACGAGATATATTTCATCGTTGCCATCAATGCTGACAGCTATCAATAATTGGCCGTGAAATGAGCCATTTAGATGACAATCATCCAAACAAATAATAGGTCTACCACAATATAGCAAACCTGTCTTGCAAGCAGTCATACACATATACATTCTTTCAAATACACATTATTCTTTATCGGCAAAGCCCACCAAGTGAATCTGTAGGCCCAATGTGCTACCCAGATTTGATCTACGTATTTCTTCTACGTACAACCACAATAGCTTGTATTGTTCGTCGCCCTTCCCTTCATTAAGTTTTCGAGCTTCGCTTCTTGCTCTTCTGGTAAGACTTGGTTTAATATTGACATACAAATCATCTCTCACTGTCTCGATAATGGAAGAAATTTCCTATGTAGATTGACTTTTGAACCTATCCAAATAATAATTTGCCACTCATTTTGCAGTAGCGTGTCGATTCTCAATTTTCCTTAAACAGTTGTGAGAATCGTTGAAACTCTTTATTTGAAACATAAGTTCATTTTGCATCTTCGAACCATGCAGTCACCAATCACATCCATCTTCACACACTGCCGTCAGTCGCCGAGATTTATCTTTAATGAATTTGATTCTATAATCATTATTCAAAGCATATTCTACTATTTCTTCTCTAATTCCCTTTAAAGAACTAATATTTTTTCCCTAGATAAAATCTCATCAAAATTTCTTCCCTTACCAGTATGTTTTCTACCTTATCATCATCTGAATCGACTGGTGTTCGAAGCTCATCGTCTAGAGTTTTTGATGTAACACCCGACACCCGACATTTCGGCCAGGTGATTTTCTGACCATTTTCATTGTCACCCTCTTATTTAACCGTTATGATTTAAATTTAATGTTAAGACAAATTTATTACAAGTTGTGTGAAACTAGGTTGGGTGGCAGTTTTGTAATTAAAATCGATGGATTTAGTATAAATAGGAAATGGAAACCTTAAACCTCATTTATTACCACTGTAGCCGACATTCCCTCTCGGCGATTCCTTCTTTCTCAAGTTCTTGCTCTCGGCTACCAGAACTTCCCTTACCGAGCTCTTCTCTGCAAATCCACACCCGAGGTATGAAATGGACAATGTAGTCATTCATTAGTAAATAGAGCTCTGTTTTCAGCTCGGCACTGAGTTCGGATATTTTTAGCATGGCCGAGTAGCTTTAGACTTTTTAAAATCTGAGAGTAGAAATGTCATCCCGAATCGATTCTGAGCATTTTAAGTAACCAACTCGGATTTAATCAATGGTAAAACCTGTCCACCTAGTTTCAGATTTCAGACTGCAGTATGTCAAACAGAGGAATCGGAATGACTTTAGCTATTAGATCCTAGGATGGTTTATGATTAGGACTATTAGGACTTTGTTTTAACTACTGTAATGTACATGTTTTAGGTGAAGAAGTTTAAAGGAAAGAAGCTCGGATTGCTAAGGAATCCAGGTAAGTGAATGTATTAAGATTTTCGGCCACTAGGGCCCTACACCGTAAGGGTATTAGGAAATCACTGAGACGTTAGCTTATTGACTATGATTTGTTATTTCCACGATATGAAGAAGTTGTGTAAGTAAATGTAAAGTTACAGGATGTTTTACTTGTCCTCATGATATGACTTCTCTCTATGAACTTTATATCCATGCACTGTGTTCATGTTATGATTAAGTTGAGAATATGAAAAGCAAATGTAACCAAGATTAAGTGCAGAGCGGGGAAAGACTATGTTATGTATGACTCGCGAATTCTCCCACTGGTGGAGGCCGAGTTAATGATATGTATGACTCGCGAAATCTCCCACTGGTGGAGGCCGAGTTAATGATATGTATGGCTCGCGAATTCTCCCACTGGGGAGGCCGAGTGATGTATCATGATTGCCGCGATAGGCAAATGATTATGTATGACTGCCGCGATAGGCAAATGACTATGTACCCCTGTCTTCCTCCCTCGTCTCCTGCCTTAATATATGTTATGTAAATGATAAAGATGAACATGAATGAAGAATGGTTTATGAACTTATGTCTCTTTAAATTGTGTACTCATGTATATCTGTCAGTATGTATTCCTTACTAAGCATTAGGCTTATAGTTAAACCTTATGGTGTAGGTGAAGAAGGTTCAGGTGAGGATGTTATGTTCAAAGAGGATGCTTAAGGCTGGTTGCTGGAGGATGCTCAAGGTGACAGTGTGGGACTGGAGAGGCAATTTATGACCCCTGGTTTAAACTCTTATGTTACAGTATGTTAAAGGATATGGTAGTTTAAGTAGGATGAGATTATTTTAAAACGTTGAGCTTGAAACTGTCTAGTGGATCACTGAGTCAGGGAATGATTATATAGATTTATGAATGATCTGTTGCTTAAGTCTTCCGCTATATGCATTTGGATGAGTTGTGTTTTCTTCCAGTTGAAAGGAGTCCTTTGATGATTTAGTGTTCTCTACCGTAAGCACGGAGTGGATGAGGCAACTCTTGCGGCTGAGTATACAAAGAGCCGAATGTAGAGTTGATGGTTTTAGTCTTCCGGCTGACGTCATCGGCAGATGCCGAATGTTAGAGTTTGATGGTTTTAGTCTTCCGGCTGACGTCATCGGCAGATGCCGAATGTTAGAGTTTGATGGTTTTAGTCTTCCGGCTGACGTCATCGGCAGATGCCGAATGTTAGAGTTTGATGGTTTTAGTCTTCCGGCTGACGTCATCGGCAGATGCCGAATGTTAGAGTTTGATGGTTTTAGTCTTCCGGCTGACGTCATCGGCAGATGCCGAATGTTAGAGTTTGATGGTTTTAGTCTTCCGGCTGACGTCATCGGCAGATGCCGAATGTTAGAGTTTGATGGTTTTAGTCTTCCGGCTGACGTCATCGGCAGATGCCGAATGTTAGAGTTTGATGGTTTTAGTCTTCCGGATTGACTCACCGGAAAATGAAACATGTGTTTGTGATTAGCCACGGCTTGATGTTTAGGATGTTGTTTTAATTTAGCACGCGAGACCAAAACATTGATAAAATTATGATGGTATCAAATAAATATTTAAATAATAAATATAGGATGTCGAGCATGGTCAAGCCGGCCTTATCGATAAGATAATAGTTAAGTAATTTATTGGAACAAGAGAAGGAAAATCTTCATTCATTGAAGAAGGATGATAAATCACACGTGTAGCTATATCAAGTCAAATCCATCCTTCAAAATATTGGGCCAATTGCAGGAGTTGAAGATTATTTTCAGGTGAAATAACAAACGCGCTACAGTGAAGAAGGTTTAACCGGTGAGCTTCTCTCTGTTTTAATCCTTATTAACTTCCTGCTTCTTTCCCACACTTCCCCATC